>CP092867.1:30568523-30584640 GCA_030710605.1 Cordylochernes scorpioides
TACTTGACAATTCATATTTTTGGAGGAAGAGTTGAAAAATGGCAAGGACGTTGAGAGAGAAGCGTATATTCCGAAAAGTAAACTCTTTGTTCGAAAATAAATAGTTTGATTTGAAAATTGCGTTTTGATTCTGAACGCAAGCACTTATTGAGAGAACTCCACTTGTATCTATGTTTTAAGCAGAGTATTGGTTCGTCGCACGTGCGACAGATAAATTCGTGAATATTCACATCGTTATCTACACTCATGGACAAAAGTTAAGGAAATGTAAAGTCTTCGGTGTTGCAGATCGTATGTATTTTAAAGAGACAGAGGCATTTTTTTACATTTTGTTATCTCATTTGTTTTCAATAAAGGTCAATGTGTATCAAATTACTTTCAGAGTTATTGTCTGAATCCCGATATACATGCTAATGTAAGATCCCTTCTTACGTCCCATTTGAGGACGTCTCTATTTCTAATCCGGTCTAGCTCATTTCCAATTATATTCCAGTGGATTTTATTTAAACACATACACACAGAAAAAATACAATACACATCAAGGATTTACATGTGGTTTGTAGTTAATTATGGATAGAATAATACCAAAACACTTTTAAAATATTGAATATTAAAATTTATTCACCTCTATGGAATTTACAAAAAAAAAATTTATTTATCAGTAGACAGCATGAGTAGGCTTAAAAAAAAGTTTAATTTCTTTTGCAAATTATAAAATTCCTATTAAAGAAAATTGACTGAGAACCTACAATTTGGTATTTCAACCAAGTTACCGCATCTAGATAAAATGATCAATCAAGATGACTAATAAAAGAAAAGAACATAAAGGATTTATATCTCTATTCACTATATATTTTAAATAGTCGAATCTACCAAAAAAAAATTACTATCTATCATGGCTATTACCATTCTTTCTACACGGACCTCTTTAGGTCTACACATTAAAAACATATGATGTGGTTGGACTTACCAAATATTTTCTCTATATACCATTCTCAAACTTGTCTTGGCAACCCCTATGGCCCGGGACGTCCCGTTTTGGTCATCTTCCCAATAAAAACTCGATAAGAACTGTTGTCAATTTCAAACAACGCCCCCAAGGTAAATCGTCAATTTTCCTACAGAGTAATAAAATTAATTACATAAATATTCTTAGAAGGTTTAATTTAAAAATGATATTATTATTATTTTTAAAAGAGAAAATTTTGAAATAATAAATATATAAAATTATCCTATGAGATATTTATAATAATTTCTTCTTCAAGAAATTTAAATAACAAGACACACCCATTTTATCTAGCTATGTGTGTGATTGATTTTATTAATTTTAGAATAAAATAAAATAATGAGGAAAAATTAAATTATCTTTCTTATCAAGAGATAATTTAGATTAGTAATAAAATTAAGTAAAAACAAACATGTTTGCCCCTCTGAGAAATTTGCATAATAATTTCTTCTTTAAGGAATTTTAAAAATAGGAAATATGTCCAATCTATCTGGATGTGCCAGTAATTGGCTTTTATTCATTTTTAGAATAAAGAAATAAATTTAGGGAATTTTTGAAATGGTAATATAACCCTTTTGGCGTTTCATATTGCATAAAAGAAAAAAATTGGGATTAGATAACATATGCACATATGTACATAGTTTGTATATCCTCCGCTGGACCTCTCTGCAATGGGCTCCAGGATCCTTGGGCAGGACCCGTGTCGTCCCCGGCTACTGGTCTTTAAAGGCATATGTATCATCTCCACCTTTCTGGACTTTAAAGGCATAGGTGTCATCTCCAGCCTTCTGGACTTTAAAGGCATAGGTATCATCTCCAGCTGGGCGTCTTGGAGTACACGCCCAGGGTTGCTTCCGGTTCTTCATTCTCCAATCCGCCTCGTTGTTGTCCTTTTGTGGAGGGTTGGCCGGTATCTTGGTCACGGTGCCACCAGAGTCATCTCCGATTGGGCGTCCTCCCCTGCCTCGACCTTTAGAGCACCGTCGGCCACCGTGGTGGGATCTCCATCTGGACACCAAACACTTTAAGCAAGACACTGTGTATATATATGATGTAAATGTTTACATCATTGTTGGGTCTATTTGGTGGAAAATCTGGCCCAACAATTCCTCCCCTGCCAGAGTGAAAAAATGTGCTTATTCCAATTCAGATCTATTCATGCTCTATGAGAAATATGATATTGGAAGAAATGCATTTTTTTATGATACCAGTATATGTAATCACCGACACTCAGGCAAAGGGGGAACAAACGGGCCATGGAACCTAGGACAGGTTAACTCATCGTAATTACTGAAGGAAATCTTATCCTACCATTTAATGGGCAAGTTACTAAGCCCATCCTTTCGCTGTCTGTATGCCAGGGGGTCTTGGTCCAGATGTGAGGCGAATCCACACGTTCCCAGCCGCAGTCCCTATGGGTGGAGATGGGGGTGGTCTATACACAGATTCTGTACAAACAGATCCTTAGACCGTTCTGGATAAACATAATCATTACGGGCGCCAAGGAATTGTGCGTGTAAATGTAGATATGCCCAATTCCTAAAACACATCTAAAATAAAAAACTTTATTAACTCTATATGATGAGATACATACGATAGCAAAGGAATGACTATACACGGTCACATAAGATAAAAAAAATTGCATCTCCTATCAATTAACATCAATAATAGGAGATGCAATTTTTTTTTATCTTATGTGACCGTGTCACATAAGATAAAAAAAAAATTGCATCTCCTATTATTGATGTTAATTGATAGGAGATGCAATTTTTTCTCCTATCAATTAACATCAATAATAATAGACACACAACTAAATTCTACCTTACAAATTATAACAGGGGTTTGCCAACCTACAATAATTGACTGGCTTCCAGTTCTTGCTCACATCTCTCCACCTGAGCTACGCAGAAAGGAAGCCACCAAGAAAATGTACCAAAAACTCTTGGATTCACCCGACCTCGAAATTAACCCTATCCTACAGTCTCCCCCAAATCATAGACTAAAATCAAGGAAGCCGATATGGTCCAGAGGAAACCAACTTCTCTCCCAAAATTTTAATACCTCAGAAGCATGGACAAATTCCTGGATCAGCACTGATATCCCAAACAAGAACCTCATCACAAGCCCAAATGTCAAGATCCCAGGTTTTTCCCTCCCTCGACGAGAATGGGTGCTTCTAAACCGCTTTAGGACAGGTCAGGGAAGGTGTGCAGAGCTGATGAAGTTATGGGGCTACACCAAAGATCCAAATTGTGCCTGCAACGTCCCACAATCAATGTCCCATATACTAGATGACTGCCAGCTGTACAAATTCAATGGAGGAATCTCCAATCTCCATTCTGTCACCCCGGAAGCCCTGAACTGGCTGAAGGACTTGCCTCTCAGACTTTAATGACTGATATGTCCTCACTTCTTTTTTCTAGATTTAATTCATTTTGTCTCCTCTCTAATTGTAAATACGCTGCTGTATCACCTCATAAGCATAAATAAATAATCAATAATAGGGCAAACGGAAACGTGGGGAGTGAATATACATATCAAAGTTGCACGGATACGATGTATGCCAAAATGAAGCAATGTAGATATACGCAATGATAAATAAAAAAATTTAAATGGGTACATACTAGAAGTAGAAAGGGAATGACTTGATATATATATAGGATATACAATGATAAACAAATGAATCTATAAACTGTGATTGAATTCTTCATTCGGTACATTTGTTCGAAGATGGTAACAACGCTGTTACCAAAATGTCACACATACTAATTATTTATTCTGGGATCGGTCTCGTTATCTTGTTTTTGTAGTCTATAGTTCGAATTATGCCTTATCTATATATATATATATATATGAATATACATGAAGATAATTAGAAAAGGGGTAGACATGGTGGACGGTACATTAAATGAGTAAATATTACCTCTGGATAATAAATATGCCAAAATTTTGGAAGAATATGATGTATGGGAAGGAAATAACATTGATATGGGGAATATACTATGATAAATAAACAAATTATATATATATGCTGTGGTTAAACTTATTTAGTGCATTTTGTCTGAAGATGGTAACAACGCTGCTACCAAAATGTCACACATCTATAATCCGAATCGTGCTTTCTATATATACAAATATACATGAATATAATAAAAGGAATGATACATGGTATATGGTAATAATGAGTATATAATAATAATAAACGAATAGATATGCACTGAGGATCTAGGTCATTTCGCTAGTATTTCAAAAATTTATATGCACTACCTTAAAAGCTTGTTCTAACCAACTCGTCACTGGGAGTGTTTGTCTGACATGTTCCCCGCCTCTCTTAACCCAAAAGAAAATATATAGGAAAGGAAATCTTGGTAGTCAATACGTCTCTAAACCAGATTATTTCCAAATTACCTTATCGTGGTGACAATCTTACCTATCTTCGTCTTTAGTTGTACATTATTGTTAACCTCTGTTATACATTGTTTAGCTTATCTATAGGATGTGTACTCATATTTCTAATCAATAAATTCACTTTAATAAAATATATAAATTAACCTCGAAAGAAAAATGATGATGACTAACAACCTAGGTCTAACTTATACCTTACGATATATCTTCCTACTTGAGTTCTTAATATCTCTCTGTAATTTTGACTCTTTGTCTAAAAAAAAATAAAATAAACTTATTGCTCTGGGCCATTTCATAGCCAAAACAAAAATTTGATATTCAATCCCCCTTAAAACTCCTTTTTCTTCAAATCTGGAATACTGGCCTGGCTTGCTCTGGCAATCTGCTTCAAATGGTGTCCTATTAATTTAAAATTTATCTTATCTTATAATGAGTTACTCTCGTTAAAAAAAATTCTACTTACTAATAGGTATTTAGACTTGAACTCGTTCTAACTAAACGTATGGTAGACTATAGTCTTTAATTAGGTGATTAACTTTTGCTAGCCTGGGGCGATATAAAACACAAAGAATCTGGACAGTCCATCTGTCACTTTGCTAACTGATACCTAAAATCTGTAGATGGAATCGCCTCGTCTAATCGTAACTTATCTCTTACACGCTTTAATTGTTAACCCTCATTAGAAACCCCTTTTAGACTTCGACTTAGAAACAAGGAGTTATAGGGAATTCGATTTCTTTACCCACCACTTGTTCCAAGTTTGTCCATAGAGGATTGGTTCCAGGCTGCGCAATATATAGAAGAGCTTCCAACGTGCCGATCCTTCCCGACCTCCCTTCTGAATCACCATCTCAGCCACGCTTAAAGCGTCGTAAACTACGATGTCAGATCGGTTACCCGAGGTCTGTCGCTGTGCACTTAGCTTGCGACATCGGCAACTAAATCCCTCACCTAGCACAAAGTTCACCTGATACCTCTCCGTTCCCCCTAATGAGGAGAAGTTTTGTGGGCTTTCTGGTCTGATCATAACCTCCCACAATCTTCCAGTCTGAGAATCAAGACATGATCATTATCTACGACTCTTAGAGTTCAAGTTGATATAATGAAGTAGAGTAATTGATTACCCTAGTAAGAGAAATCATACTTATACTCCTTTAAAAGGAGGACTAACAAAGGGAGCGAATACCTTCCTAACAATAGAGTTGTACAGTCCTGTGAGGCTGTTGTTCCTAACAAATGAAGAAATCAAAAATTAAAAATCGAACCTATTAAGTTCCCTAACCCTATTCTAAAATACCTTTGGTCTAACAGTATAATTGACTGTAGCTTTCTCACATTCACTTCGCATTCCCATTCATACAATTCATTCATAGCGAGCAATCATACTAGAGCTAAATTCTATTATATAAGCCAAAGCACTTCAATAATCAATGTCAACATTACCCTAACAATTGCTAATCTCCAGGACTAATGTGAAATCAAATAAAATTTACTTAATTAAAACTAATTGGGGACTAAAGCCCTTTTTACTCAAATAAAGTGCCTCTTACAAACTCTATATGAATTATCTGTATTTAGATAGATAATATTTGTACTTAAACAAATTATAAAAATTGATTGTTAACAATCAGTGCTGAAATCTAACCTATCATTAAAAACTGTGCGTCTAACAGTCTGAAATCTTCTTCTTATCTTGACACTTGGTGTCTAAACAAGCGAATCATCAAAACTAGCACTTAAATTGGAGCGAACCTGAACCTCAAGCATTTACCTCATTGCCAAGCATGATAGATCTACAAGTGTTTGCCAACCCTACTTCCTATATAAGGTTAATGGCGTCTTCCCTTTTCTGCTATTCAGTCAAACCCCTCTTTGGAATCATGGGCTTTAAGTACCCAACCGCTCTGGAGTTTAACAACAGGGGCCACTTGTCATCTTGCCTATCAACTCTTAGACCACAACTGCCTTACACACTCTCATTATAAATCCTCTTTGGGCTGCATTCTGGACATAAGGGATTACAGGGTGTCAAGTTTTAACCAAACGCATATTCCGAGCCTGCCCAAAGTGAATAGGTTACAAGCACAGCAGTTAACTAGTGCGTCTAAGTCCCTTTATCTAATTTTAAAGTTGAACCAAAGTTCATAACCCTAAACAAGAAATAAAATAAACTGTTGAACTTAGTTCAATCTTAAACCACATTGTGCTATTATTGACACAACAAACAAAAAACAAAAAAAAAACTCTTAGATTCACTTCCTAAAATTAAAGCTCAATGTAGCAAAAAAAAAAACAAACTGAAAAACCCCTTTACAGTGACACTTAGAATCTAAGACCAAGGTTGTAGTTAAAAAAAAACTGAAAACTCTTTAAGACCATAGTCTAAGACCTTTAAATCACTTTCTAACACTTCATCTATGATCAAATTTTAACTAAACTTTAGTACACATTCTATAGATTTACTCATTGGCAGCCTGGGCATGATTTACACCCCGTGGGCTTCTTGACCCTGGTTGAACGGCGTATTCCAAGGCCGCCTACATTGTCCTCAATCACCCCATTCACTATCCCTAGTGGATTCCTTAAGATTGTCGTCTCTTGTGGTTCCTCTGGTTCTACAGGCCTAGGATATATAGGATACGTTGGATGTACCCAGTGATCTTCATCATTGATGATATCTTAACACTAAAAAAGGTTGTGAAAACCCCTTTCAACGATGAACTAGCATTAAAACACGGTTGTGAAACTCTTTAAATGATATACTACACAAAGACAAGGTTGTGACAACCCTTAAAAAATGATATACCAACACTAAAACAAGGTTGTGAAAACCCCTTTCAACGATGGACTAACATTAAAACACGGTTGTGAAACTCTTTACAATGACACATAAACACTAAAACAGGTTGTGACAACTTTTTAAAGATGACATACAAACACTTAAACAGGTTGTGAGGACTCTTTAAAGATGACACACTAACATTAAAACAGGTTGTGACAACCTTTTGAAGATGACATACAAACATTAAAACAAGATTGTGAAACTCTTTATAATGATCCTTTGGCACTAAAGCACATATTGTGGCTTAAAATTAAAGAAAAACTGAAAACTACTTAAAATCATCATAACCTTAGGACAAAATTGTAGCATAAAATAAAAAGTAAACTGAAAATTCTTTAAAATTCATCATAATACTAAGACGAAACTGTAGCTTAAAATAAAAAATACATAAGGAGGACTGAAAAATCTTTAAGTCGCATCCTAACATTAAAAACAAAGTGTTGTTAAAAAAAACTGAGTAACTCTTTAAAATTATATACCAACACTAAAACAAAAATTGCAGCCAAAAAAAAAAAACTGAAAACCCTTTAAGGAAATTCTAGCTTCTCAAAGGAGAATACTTATGACTAATATAGACCTATGTATATAAATTAGTGTATACAGTTGCTGAAATTTAGGTAAATCAGCTTATACAAACTCTCAGTGCATATTATGTACTATTTACAAATATCGGCCTCTAGTCTAAAACAAATTATCTATTAACACTACGTGGTGAAGAGCCAAAATAGTTCTATCGAGGCGATAGTGCGGTCAACAGCTACGCTTTAAACATTGAATGCACTTTCTTCTATCATCTTCCCACCGTCTTTCTATCAATCTTTATCTTCTATTTACAAATCCTTTATCAACCTCCTTCAATTCTTTCTCTTTCAACATCTTTCTGCATCTTTCTACAATTCTTTCCGTCGATTTTCGACATGCTTCGACATCTTTCTAACATTTCTTTCTTCCAACACCATTTTAACACTCCTTTAACACCTTTCTATCTCGATTTCCACCCTTTTCGTCACCTCTCAACACTTTTCAACATCTTTTATCATCTTTCTGTCTCTTTCTCATCGCCTTTCAACGCTTTCTCACTCTTTCATCATCTTTCATCATCTTCAACACCTTTCAACTTTCTTTCATCGCATCTCTCTTCACGCTTCCAACACATTTCAACTCCATTAATCGCTTTTTAACACGTTTAACCGCCTTTTCATCACTCTTTCATCATCTTTTAAACGCCATTCAACTCTCTTTCATCGCTTTTTTACTTTACGACATCCCTCAACGTGTTTCAGCACTTTTCTCACATCTCTATTTATCGCCTTTAACACATTTCGACGCCTTTTCATCCCTCTGAAGTCTCCTCGAAACCCGTCATCGGGAACAAATCCCAATATTACTCTAGTCTACTTTGATATCTCGGGAGTCTTTTCTGGGAATGTGCTCCTCCCCTGTCACTTCTTATCAAAGCTGACGACCTACCCTCCTATTTGCAAGCATGAAATTTCCTCCTAATTCTGTCTCATCCTGGCCTCCCCCTTTTCAGGAGATAAGCTTATCTCGGCTGTCTTAGAGATCCTGTCTAGACCGGTCAGTAAGCTTTACTGTAGTTGTTGGGAATTTTAACAAGTCACTTCTCTTTAGTATTGTCCCTCTCCATGCGAGATAGGGCAGCCTTATCATGGAAAACAGAGATATATATGCACAAAAGTCGGTTGTCCTACAACTTTGCTGAACAATATCCTCTTCAAGAAATTATGCAAGCCCTTTACAGAATTGAAGTTTCTAGGTGCTAACTATGACTTGGTATGATCTTACAAATATTGTGCTCTGGTTGAATCAGACTAATGCAATTCCTCTCGTCCCAAAGGAAGTTCTTAACATTGTCGACAACTCTTAACTCACAGGGTAGTAGCTTATGGAATTAAGTCGTTCATCCAAGACATGTTCATGCTGATGAATGGAGCCCTTCTAGTAGGCCATAAGTGTTTATCTGGTAACAGTTGATCTAGGTAAATTTGTTGTCATACGCCTTTACTTTATGCAACAGGAGATGCCGCTCCATAGGACCTTAACATTAGGGGTTAGAACTCGTTGCTCCTTTCAGAATGAAGTGGTTGTCAAAACATTGATGTGGGAAAAATCGTACATTTGACCAGTGTATATCGTTGAATATAGACTATGCCGTCTCTCTCATTGCCACCCAGGTACTTTAGGGTGAAACTTGGTTTATTGGCTGTTACACGCGAATCCCGTCCGGCATTCAATAAGATATCAATGGTGATCTTTGTCACGTCCAGGAGGCCATCCCTTATGCGACCAAATCAACTTTCCCCCGACTTATAATACCGTCTCATCGCGGTAATTGAAATTAATTGGAACCAAGTAGGAATCTTAATCTTGTATCTTAGTTAACGCGAACAAATAACGGTGATTATGAATACACAGAGAAATAATAAAAACTTAAAAATTTAGTCTTAGCGGTAAATAGTTGTAAAAAACTTTAATGTTGCACTGAAAAACCAGTGACTTTCTTAAAAATAAAAATTTTAACTTATCATGGTTGTGCGTCATTGTAATGCATTTTCCGGATATTAAACAAGGCCTGCTTTAAAACATGAAAAAAAAACACTAAAATGGGTAAATCAAACACTAAACATCTTTTTGGAAAGAAAACCAGGATCTTCTAAAAATAAAATTTTTTAACTTACAACGTTTTTTATTTAAGCCTAATGTAATAAAAATTTAGCTTACAACGTTTTATTTATTTTAAGCCTAACGTAATTTTTTTGTATACTAACAATTACCCAGGAAAATACATAAGAGGTGCATAGATATGGCGTTTTTTTTATTTAAGCCTAATGTAATATGTGGCAGAGTCATGATTTTTATCTCAGGTCGTAGGGTTTATTTCTTGCAAAGTTGCTTTGCAATTTTCAACAGTAACTCGCCTCGCGGCGGGCGCCAAATGTAAGATCTCTTCTTACGTCCCATTTGAGGACGTCTCTTTTTCAAATCCGGTCTAGCTCATTTCCAATTATATTCCAGTGGATTTTATTTAAACACATACACACAGAAAAATATAATACCCATCAAGGATTTACATGTGGTTTGTAGTTAATTATGGATAGAATAATACCAACACACTTTTAAAATATTGAATATTAAAATTTATTCGCCTCTATGGAATTTACAAAAATTTTTTTTTATTTATCAGTAGACAGCATGAGTAGGCTTAAAAAAAGTTTAATTTCTTTTGCAAATTATAAAATTCCTATAAAAGAAAATTGACTGAGAACCTACAATTTGGTATTTCAACCAAGTTACCGCATCTAGATAAAATGATCAATCAAGATGACTAATAAAAGAAAAGAACATAAAGGATTTATATCTCTATTCACTATATATCTTAAATAGTCGAATCTACCAAAAAATTACTATCTATCATGGCTATTACCATTCTTTCTACACGGACCTCTTTAGGTCTACACATTAAAAACATATGATGTGGTTGGACTTACCAAATATTTTCTCTATATACCATTCTCAAACTTGTCTTGGAAACCCCTATGGCCCGGGACGTCCCGTTTTGGTCATCTTCCCGATAAAAACTCGATAAGAACTGTTGTCATTTTCAAACAACGCCCCCAAGGTAAATCGTCAATTTTCCTACAGAGTAATAAAATTAATTACATAAATATTCTTAGAAGGTTTAATTTAAAAATGATATTATTATTATTTTTAAAGAGAAAATTTTGAAATAATAAATATAAAATTATCCTATGAGAAATTTATAATAATTTCTTCTTCAAGAAATTTAAATAACTAGACACACCCATTTTATCTAGCTATGTGTGTGATTGATTTTATTAATTTTAGAATAAAATAAAATAATAAGGAAAAAATTAAATTATCTTTCTTATCAAGAGATAATTTAGATTAGTAATAAAATTAAGTAAAAACAAACATGTTTGCCCCTCTGAGAAAATTTGCATAATAATTTCTTCTTTAAGGAATTTTAAAAATAGGAAATATGTCCAATCTATCTGGATGTGCCAGTAATTGGCTTTTATTCATTTTTTGAATAAAGAAAATAAATTTAGGGAATTTTTGAAATGGTAATATAACCCTTTTGGCGTTTCATATTGCATAAAAGAAAAAAAAAATGGGATTAGATAACATATGCACATATGTACATAGTTTGTATATCCTCCGCTGGACCTCTCTGCAATGGGCTCCAGGATCCTTGGGCAGGACCCGTGTCGTCCCCGGCTACTGGTCTTTAAAGGCATATGTATCATCTCCACCTTTCTGGACTTTAAAGGCATAGATGTAATCTCCAGCCTTCTGGACTTTAAAGGCATAGGTGTCATCTCCAGCTGGGCGTCTTGGAGTACACGCCCAGGGTTGCTTCCGGTTCTTCATTCTCCAATCCGCCTCGTTGTTGTCCTTTTGTGGAGGGTTGGCCGGTATCTTGGTCACGGTGCCACCAGAGTCATCTCCGATTGGGCGTCCTCCCCTGCCTCGACCTTTAGAGCACCGTCGGCCACCGTGGTGGGATCTCCATCTGGACACCAAACACTTTCGGCAAGACACTGTGTATATATATGATGTAAATGTTTACATCATTGTTGGGTCTATTTGGTGGAAAATCTGGCCCAACACTAAAAGATACAACTTCCTTAAGTTTTGTCCATAAGTGCAATTATGCCGAACATTAGCCTGGTACAGAGATGTGTATTTAAACCAAAACACTAAAATTCTTTGAATGCACATTTACAAGTAGTTTCTCAAAATTAAAAATAACTATTTAAGAAACTCGTTAAGAGGTTTTGAAATGTAATACATTACGACATTTTGTCTTATAGGTAAATAATATTGATGCTTTTTTTAACATTGATTGCCCCTTTTTAAATAGATAATCCGCTATAAACAGTTTTGATTGAGAGATCCAATCCGTATGTCTTCTAGTAATCTTTCTCTCCCTCTCTCTTCTTTTTCTATTTATAATTTTTCTATAAAACTTATAACTGGTAGCACAAAATCGACAAAAAATAGGCGAATGAATAACTTGTAAAACTTTCTACATTAAAAGGTAAACATAAAATTGTGGGGGAGGAGGGTTTTCATGTACCAAAAGTGAAACCTCTATCTTTAAAAAATGCATTCAAACAATGCCGTTATTTATCACCGCAGTACAAAAAGAAATGGTGGTGATAAAGAAGTAAGTTTTTAAGTTGGATGAAATTAAAGCTCCTTTTACTTCTTTGCCTTCTTCTTTCTTATCTCCACTCAATCATATTAAGGTATCAAGCTTGAAAAGCTTGAGACTTTTTATGTTGTCTGCTGGGGAAGAGTAGAGCTCATCAATGGATGAGTCAATACAGTTAATAATGTGTTTTGCGGTTACAGGTTGAGAATTGCACTTGTTAAGTCGGATTTAGGACGTGTCAATATACGCTGTACTTTTGAATAACAAATATCCCATTCTAACGTATTTCAAGGTTTTACGATTATACTAGATTATTACTAAACTCACCAAAAACACGCCACGGCAAACACACAAACAAAAAAAATACAATATACGATTAATATAAACACTTAAATATAAAGAATGGAGAATTTCATTCAAATCCTATGTTAACATACTTTCAAGTTTAGAAATTTATATAGTACATCAAAGTCATCTATGTGAAGTCCAACCCCCCATATCACAACATGGTACCGAGGGCAAACCTCAAAGCGAGTTAGCGAAAAGAAATCTTAATACAACAGTATTGTTGGGTCAATTTCTATCGTGGTGAAATGTACAATCATCACCTCTACGATTTGAATAACATACACCTCATTCCGATACACTTTAAGGGAATTTACAATTATGCTAGACTATTGGAAACCTGACCAAAATGGAAAAACACACCAAAGCATGATACACACAAACACAGGTTCAATTCTCAATGGGATGAGTATAAACCACCACACATCTAAATTTAAACAATATATATGCATACACAATAAAATTAAGGGAATGAAATTGACTTGAATGTTAACATGAGTTATAAGATATATATATGAACATATGTAGTTGTTTATTGGTAGAATTGACCATGGAAATACCATTGTATGTCTAGTCTGGTATAAAACACAAAAAATACAAATTGATAAAAAGGAAATATACACTGCGTGACATTGAAAATGGAACACCAAGAAATAGTGGCCAGAAAGTGATGAAACTCGGCAGACAGAGAGAGACAGGGACGAACAATAAGTGATCTTTATTTCAAAATGATAGTCATAATACAGAGCGAGAACGGCGTCGGCTTAGTAGCAAGTAGGACCACCGCGGACGGCGATGCACGCAGCAACACGTCTAGGTAGAGAGTCAATCAGAGTACGGATGGCGTCCTGAGGGATGGCTCTCCATTCCCTCTCAACCATTTGCCACAGTTCGTCTTCTGAACGCGGCTGTGGCAAGGCATGCAAACGGCGTCCAATGATGTCCCAGACGTGCTCGATTGGTGAGAGATCAGGAGAGTACGGTGGCCAGGGAAGCATCTGTACATCTTGCAGAGCTTGTTGGCTAATGCGAACAGTGTGCGGTCGGGCATTATCCTGCTGATAAAGGGCATTGGGTACCCCCTGAAGGTAGGGGAGTGTCACCGGTCGCAGCACATCATCAACGTATCGTTGGGCCGTCATAGTGCCCTGAATACGAAGTAAAAGTGACCTGGAATCATACGCGATTGCGCCCCAAACCATGATTCCACGTTGTCGCACGATGGGGCGTTCCACAATTGCTGCCGGATTGGACCTTTCTCCACGTCGACGTCACACGCGTACACGGCGACTATCACTGGACAAGCAGAAACGCGACTCATCTGAGAACACGACCCTGTGCCATTCCGTCATCCACGTCGATCTAGCCCGGCACCATTCCAAACGTTGGCGCCTATTCGGTGGGTCAATGGCAGTCTTCTTAGCGGACGGCATGAGTGCAAGCCATTAGCAACCAATCGACGGAAAATGGTTCTGGTCGAGATGGAATGATCTAGGGTGTCTTGCACATGTTGCAGGATGGCGGTACAAGTGGCTTGTGGGGCCGCCACTGCTTGTCGAAGGATACGCCGATCCACACGTGCTGACGTCACTCTGGTTGCACCGACATTCCTATAAATTGCCACATTTCCTTGTTCCAACCATATTCTCCACAGTCGGTGCACCGTGGACGCACCAAGGTGTGTATCAGCTGCGATTTTACGCATGGACCAATCTGCCCTTTTCAGTCCGATCACCATGCCCCTCGTAAAAGCGTCTGTCTGCTTGAACTGCCTCCGTTTACGATGACCTGGCATTCTCTGTTATTACACGTGTCTTTTGACACAAGAACAAAATTTCTACAATGATTTTCCTTGAAGAAATAACGACACGAATACTTCCCTTATATCTTACTCCATGTGCGCACGAGAGCTGCGCATTTTACATCATTTGCATAACTCGGTTAGGCGCGTCTACCCTGAAATTTGCATAATTTTCTGGCCACTATTTCTTGGTGTTCCATTTTCAATGTCACGCAGTGTATAAGAAATTTATTATATCTAAAAATTATCTATATTATGAGACAAAAGGGAGATTATATAAAAGACGAAAGGTCCTTTCTTTGTAAGCAAAAACCCCTACTTCAAATTCCACTGATGTATAAAAACTATAATAACCAAATTTTTTATTTGGAATATACTATACATAGCGGGAATCATAATTTTAAAAATAATAATAACTCAGCTCATCATGCCAAAAATTAAGAAGAAATAGACAACAAAACTTGTTATCTACGATAAGAAACCCCTCTATTTGTAATCAGGTCTTTTGACCCACGCAAACAAATTTAAAAATATTGTTAACTTACCATTTATACTTCTCTCCTCACCACGATTCCCTGCTTGGTCCTTGGCCCATCTCTCTCGACCCGGTAACTTCCAACTGACTAATTTCAAATCTCGCGTGACTAAAAAAATTTTTTTTATCTCTTTTTACAGAGTAAAAAAAAAGGTATTTATTTCGTAGAATAAATTCGGAAATAAAATAAAAAATTATTCGTTGGGATAAAATTAATTCTAAATTAATAATAAAAATAATAAAATATATCAGGTCGATTCCCTGAAATTTTAATTTAGTGTTTCTTCTTAAAATTTCTATTATTATCTTTAAAATACCTAATCTATCTAGAGCATATATTTAATTTATTTATTTAATCTAGTATTTATTCTTAAAATTTTATTGTTATCTTTGAAATACCTAATCTATCTAGAGTATAAATTTAATTTATTTACTCTATGTATTTAAATTTCAATGTGGTAATAAAGATAAATTTAGACCTTTCACCATGTATATAAAGGAAGGGATTGGTTATAATACATATAATAACATATGTACATTGTGCACCTTACTGCAGCGGGCCTCGGAATACAAGAAGCCCAGAGCTTGTCCAGGTCCTCTATCTGGACCTTACTGCAGCGGGTCTCGGAATACAAGAAGCCCAGAGCTTGTCCAGGTTCTCCATCTTACTGCAGCGGGCCTCGGAATACAAGAAGCCCAGAGCTTGTCCAGGTCCTCCATCTTACTGCAGCGGGCCTCGGAATACAAGAAGCCCAGAGCTTGTCCAGGTCCTCCCTCTGGACAGCAAACACTTCGACAAGACACTGTACATTGTTGGGTTCGTTTTGTGAAAAATGGCCCAACACACTTAGTACATAGTGGGAAAACCTTGCAACCATTCTGGAAAGTCACTGTCCGTAGATGACCAGACTCAAGTCTGGAAATCAAAGACTGTTGTTCTCTTGGGAGGACAGAACAGTGCTTGTCCCTACTGCTCTGTACCA
>CP092867.1:30584740-30606036 GCA_030710605.1 Cordylochernes scorpioides
GTCTTTGTTATGTCCTAAAGCTTGTGATGTATGAAACTTATATAAGAGAAATAACACTCTCTTCATGATTAAACTATATCTGAAAATAGTATAAAAGTGAATTTGTACTTGTATCAGGTGGATAAATTAGGAAAAGGGCATCTCCTGATCGTGAAACTAAAATTTGCCGATGGCTTGCACCATCTGTCGAAATCATCATATCGTTGATTTTTCAATTATTCCCGAATTGGATAAATACCCTTTTTTTAATTAATAAAGCTAACCACACGTACGCGTTTCAGGCTGTTACACGCCCTTCTGGCCTAAATACCCGTTTCATGATTTTTCAGGATATCCCAAAGACCAGCTTTTTTGGTTATTGAGATACAGCTTGTACCACGCTTATAAAAGCCAATAGCCTGAAACGCGTACGTGATTAGATTTTCTTGATTAATCAAGAAAGGATGCTTTGCCCATTCTGTAATAATTAAAAATAAACGGTTAGTTAGTATTTATTCCGATAGATGGCGAAAGCTATTAGCAACTTTTAGTTGTACGATCACGAGGTGCTTTTCTTTTGTAAATAAATAGTTGGAAAGTGATTAAGTTTGCATGTTAAATCTTGGAGGAGGATCGAGTGTTTCGATCATCTTGTCAGATCATTTATTCAAAGTTTCCAACAATCGTATCATCTTACTTATCATCATCATCATATCGTGAATTATTCCAGACAAAGAGGTTTATATTTCTAATCATATGTATAATATATTAGGAATTAGTACATCCTGAAGTCAATCAGGAATCTATTCTTATATTTTCTTTTCTGTATTTTCCCTTTTTCTTTATTCTCAAGAATATTTATTTCTCTTCATCATCAACACAAGAAAAAGAAAATTGAACCAAATATTTATTCATAAATGTTCATCAATATATATATATATATTTATCAGCAAAAATCTTTTCATTGAAATAACTTTGAATTTAAATTAATGATTTCTATTATAATTTTTGAGAATATGTTATTTATTTTGACTAATTTATTAGCTAATATATTTGGAGATCCATGCACGTTGTGTAAATATTTTATTTCAAATATGAATATATTAGAAAAAAGTTCATTTGATTATCATTAGTTAATTTATTATCTCGGAAAACATATTCAGAACCTTTTTTAAAATGAACATTCAAATCACTGTTACATTTAAAAAAAACAAAATATATGAACTCTTTAAATTGATTTTCATTAAAATATTTTTATTTCTAAAAAAAATCTACTCTATGGGTTAATTTATTTTCTGATCGTTGCGATTAAATTGTAGTAAGTGATATCAATCAAAATATAAAATATTCATAAGTAAGTCAACTTTTAATTGTAGTAAGGGCAGTAGAGATAATTGTTTAATTTTTAAAAGAATCTTACACGTCTATTAATAGTATGAATTCTGATATACCTATGTAAAACTGCAATATTCAATAGAGAACATATTGTTTTAGAAGCAAGAAGAAGTATTGTCAAGTTGGAGTAGATGTATATTTAATTAAACTACGAAGCTATTAAGATATTCTCACATTTAAAAAAATGTTTCAGGACTACCAACCCTTAAAGAACATTCTACCAGACTCTACAACATGGGAAATACTTGCTACATCAACACAGTGGCGCAATGTTTGGCTCACGCAACTCCAATTCTGAACACTTACCTCAAAGAATTAAGGCCAGAAGAGATATTAATACTAACAGCATTAATGAAGGATTAATTCTTCAAGAATTCGGCAAGCTACTGAATCTCCTTTGGAACGAAGAAAGACCGTTTAATCCAATCGCCTTCCATAAACAAGTTGGGATTCTGAAGCCCAAGTTTAGTGATTATTCACAACAAGATGCGATGGAGCACCTTCAGTATTTGCTTCAACATCTTCATCAGGATTTCAATCGAATGGAAGAATCCACAGAAAATATCCAGACACTAGACCAAAGTCTTGATTTCTGGTTGACCTATTGCACCTGTGAAACAACCCAAATTATGAATAACTTTGCTGGGCAATAAGTCAACAATCTGTGCTGCCAATCCAGTCAATACTCTTCTAGTAGATACCAAATATTTCAGGACATTTCATTCCCATTCCCTGAAAAGAAAAACAATATTTCTTTAATGTATTGTTTCGAGGAACTGTTCAAAGATGAATCCCCACAAGATTACGTCTGTTATAATTGCCAAAGCAAAGTATCTCTAAATTCTTCTTTTGGAATCAAAAAATGGCCGATTATTTTGATCATTCAACTTCTCAGGTTTTCTGCTTTCGATATGCCCAAGATGAACAAAATGGTCAGTTGTCCAATAACTCTAGAACTTGAGAAATTTATTCCTAAAACAAATTATAATCTTTTTGGAGTGATAAGTCATTATGGAACTTTAAAATATGGACATTTTAAGGCGACGTGAAAACATCCCATCAGTGTAAACTGGTACAAGTTTGATGACAACTCAGTAAAGAAGATTGCCCCCAATAACATCATTACTTCAAATGCCTTTGTCTTTTTTACGAAATTTCGCGTTAAGAAGAATCATTCTTCCTCTTTTTCAATTTGGCCTACTCACCAATGCCTGTGATTGCGCCAAAACATGGATAAAGGCATTTTAAAGGTATGTTACCATTTGAGGGGGAGGGGGGGGGGGTTACTTAAAACTATATTTAACATACATATATATTTGAAATCCCCGAAATATTATAACATTAATAGATTGAAGTATGGCTAATTTTTATACAATTTTT
This sequence comes from Cordylochernes scorpioides, assembly GCA_030710605.1. Lineage (NCBI taxonomy): Eukaryota > Metazoa > Arthropoda > Arachnida > Pseudoscorpiones > Chernetidae > Cordylochernes > Cordylochernes scorpioides. The sequence continues at coordinate 30,587,495 of CP092867.1, forward strand.
GAAATAAATTTCTACTTACAATGCTTAATTTTACATTTTCAAAGAGAATTATAAAATGAATTCAGGTAATATTCCATTAAAATTGTTAAATATGTGAAAAATAGTACAAATGTGATATTGTACAGGGATATAAGGTGAATAAATTGAGAAAAAGGCATCTCCTTATCCTGAAACTGAATCGCAAGCCATCAGAAACTTTCATTTGCCCATAAGGAGATGCCATTTTCTCTCAATTGTTAAATATATCAATTAAACTGATTATATATCCATTAGAAAAGTTAAAAATATAGCTTATACTGATTATCGCGAGTTGCCTAAATTATAAATAAACTATATGAAATATATAGTATAGGAATTAATCGAAATATATTTTCAGATAGTACTGCAGTACTTATCCATTGATAAGCAGCATACGAGTTCCATCAGCTTCTTAAGCAAGTGAACCACAGATATATAGTAAGTACCTTCTTTAATTAGAATATTTGATATGTAATATCCTTATGATGTATATTGTTTATTGAAGGAGTTATCATACTATACAGAAATATTTACTATTTGTCAAATTTACACTTCCAGATTTTATATGAAAATTCTTAGAACTATGTTAGAAAGAGATTCAAGAAACAAACTAGATCATATTAGACAATGGACAGTTGATATACAAATCATAATTACTTGATAAAATTCGCCTTTAAAATATAATAATAATAACCATTAAATAATAACTTATATATATAGTATATTTTAAACTATAATAGTGACACTTTTAGTATATGTCACATATCTTCTAATTAGTTAGAGCCGATATTTTATAAGATCATACCCTTCTATTAAAATGTACAATGCTCCTATTTGCTACCACCCCCATATTTTTTATATATGCTATTATTAATATTAGATAATAATTATCTTTATTAATATAACCTGTACACCCCTATTTGTATTAAAACTTCAAAATGGTGGTTAGATGGTGGCAGCTGGGGGCAGAGAAGGAAAAGCGGACGCCCAGATGGAGAGCCCCTCGAGGGCTTTTTATAGACGATCCCTGGGAACAGGACAGTTTTTTAGCAGGGGGTCAGCGGCGGTGTGTCCATCGGCAGACCGCTTCTGTCTTTCTCGGTCTCTCTCTCCATGTCTCGGTGATAGGCATTCAAGTTTGTGTCATGGCTTCTACCTCTGTCCCGTGGGCTGTCCCCGATCACTCTCGGTGCTAACATCTAGCCCTGCCTCTGCTTCTTGTTGTCCGCGTGTGAGAAGAACATCAACACTCGCCTCACGTACACGACTGCCAGTTTATCCATACGTCGACAGGATCATTTGCAACAATATTACATATAAATATATATAGGGTGATTTGTGAAGCAGAATCGTGGTAGTTGTTTGGTGAGTGGTAAGGACACACAGGAGACAGGATCCAGAGGCAAAAACCCGTGGGGAGTATCGGGGAGGAAATATAGAAGGTCCCCGAGGACCCCTCTGGGAACAACAGGTGTCGAGACCAACTCGGTGCGAACTGTATCTTGATCATCACATTCAGCTACTTTTAAGTCGCTTTGAATCAGATAAATTACCCCAGGAGGAGTGAAAGCACAGGGGGTTGTTTCATAGTAATAATATCTGTGTTAAATGTATCATTGAAAAAAATAAATAATAAAATATAAATTATTTCTTCACCACAATATATAGTCTATAACAAAAAAATCGACGCACCAATAAGCAGTTGTCCGATTTATATGAAAATACGTATACAAAGCGGTTTCGACCAAACATGCAAATGATTGAAATTTGGTGGCCGAATTATGCAAGGCAAGAGCTCCAGCGCATCTGAACTGCGCATTTAGCACGAGCATTCTAGACTCAATATTCGGCGTGGCTCGAGCTGATTTTCAGAATTTCCGTTTAATATTTTAGCAGTACGCCTATGTCTACTGTATCAATGCCTCGCCGAAAGATTCGTGCTCATTACGAACATATGTCAGAGTTTGAAACTGGTCGTGCCATTGGATTGAAAGAGGCTGGTTGGTCTAATCGACTAATCGCGCGACATCTGTGTCGAAGTGATGCGGCTATTAGGCGATGTTGGCAAAAGTGGGTCAACAACGGAAGTATGCAACGTCAGGACGGCAGCGGTCGACCAAGGGCAACAACAGAACGGGAGGACAGAGCAATTGTCAGAATGGCTGTCGCAGCACCGGAATCCACGTTATCTACCATCCAACGTGTGACCGGCACACAAGTGTCCAAAATGACCATTAACAGGCGACTGAGAGAGCGGAATCTAAGACTTCGCCGACCGTTACGATGCCTACCCCTCACACCCGTGCACCGACAAGTCCGACTACAGTGGTGTCGGGAGCGATCAACTTGGAACTGCGCTGACTGGGGACGTATACAATTAGAGAAAATTTATTTTATGCATTCATTAAAAATGGAGAGCTATCTTTTTCGAATAGGTATACCAACCTACTGCATTTTTAGAATTGTAATTTTACCATATTGAAAATTTATTATCCCTACAATCCGGGAAGGGGGTCAAAATATAGCTGGTAAATCGTAATACTTAATAAACTATCACAGTGCTAAAATGTATGTATATATATTCTTAAAAAGATAACATATTTAATAACCTGAATTGAAAATCGTAAAGATAAAGGCTACCTGGCCGATATTCATAGCTCTTCAAATTAAAGATACTTCGGCCAGTAAATCTTTTTTTTTATCTCACGGGCCGAAGTGTCTTTAATCTATATATATTAACACAAGGCAATAACGCGCCATCTATACATATAAAATAAAAGGACTTAAAAGCGCGAATGTTTCTTTTAAACATAATACAAATTTCTACTGTCCTTACTGCGATGAAAGCCCTCCCAATATATTTTTTCATCGCAGTAAGGACAGTAGAAATTTGTATTATGTTTAAAAGAAACATTCGCGCTTTTAAGTCCTTTTATTTTATAAAAAATCTATATATATATATAAATGAATGTATGTGTGTGTGACAATTTGACAATTAAAAAAATATTTATTGTCATCTTAGACAATATTATACATTTTCAATCATAGGGAGAGAAAAAGAAAAAAGAAGATGAGAAGAGAAGAGAAAATATATACATATATGAAACATATTTTACAAGATGGTGATGGGAGATGGAGGAAGAAAACCTCGGCGCTGGAGGGTCCTGGACCAGGCGATGAGCGGGTCTTCCACTGCTTCTCCGAGCCCAACCTGTACAAAGTAGCGATAAATTCGCAACTTTGCCGACGCTAAGATGGAAAGGGCGTCGTCCTCAAGGCCGGACCCGCCGAAGATCCAGGCCTGCAGGTCAGGGGGCCGCCCTATGATGTTGAAGGCCTCTCTGATGAGAGGCCTGATGGAACGGCAGCACCAGTAACGGTGGCCGAGGGAGCGGTCGATGGACCCGCAGGCAGGACAGGAGGGGCCGACCGAGGCAGGATGGGCCGGATGGGGCAGGGCGTGGAGGGCAAGCTTGAGAGCTGCGTCGGCCTCGTGACCCGAATAGGCGCAGCGCCGCAGCGAGGCCCAGTCGATCCTGGATGGTGGATTGATGGTGGGCGTCCATCTCGCCAGGAATCTGGAGATGGGCGTGGCGGCGAGGCGCGGACGATCCAGGGCCCGTCGGGCCGAGCGGGTCGTGAGGCCGTTGAGGAACGGCGTAGCCGTCCCACGCAGCACCACGGCCGCAGCAAGGGAACTGGATGAAGGCGTGGACTCCGCCCCGAAGCCCACGGCGTTCTCGGAGGTCAGCCTCCGACAGAAGGCGCCCAGGGCCGCGGCGTCAGCCAGGGCCGAGCGCGTAGGTCGGGCGGTGAGATGGCCCTCCGCGAGAAGGTCCCGGACTCGGGCTCCGCGCCAGCGGGCAGGGGCCAGGAGGTCGGGAGGGCGAAGGAACCGGCAGCCACCGATGATTGGGATGTCCAGCAGCAGGGATGCAGGGACCGCCCGATGATTGAGGCTCAGGATCTTGGAGGCCTCCTCCCACAGCTTCAGCAACCGGAGACGGCGGGGCTGGAGACGCGTGCCGTCCGGTGGAGGGCGGATCCAGGCCTCGCTGCCGCTGGCGACCAGCCAGTCGAAGCCGTTCCTGCCTCCGCGGAGCGCGACCTGCACACCCTTGAGGCAGGCGAGCTGGAGTTGGGTTGCCAGGTCGAGGAGGCCGAGGCCTCCGATGGCTACGGGCCTCGCCATGACGGCGGCGGGAAGCCACGCCGTGTGCTCGGGCCCCCAGACGAACCTCGCTAGTCTGGCCTGCAGCTTGGCGATGGTCGGGGGTGATGGCAGGTACCCGTGCAGGTGATGCTGGATGGTGGAGCCCACCAGCGAGTTCGCCGCTCTAGCTCGTCCGACGAGGGATAGGCCGCGGGTGAAGGGCGTCCATCTGCGGCAGGCGGACTCCAGGAGGGCGAGAAGATGCTGCTCCTGATGGGCTACGGAGCTTCTGGGGGCGATGTCGAGCCCGAGGACCCTGATGGAGGTGGTCGACCAGGAGGCGCCGAGAGGGGAGTCGCCGCGGTTGCGCCAGGCTCCGCACCAAAGGCCCGCGCTCTTCCCGAGGTTGACGGCGATACCGGAGGCCCGCTTGAAGTCTTCGAGGACGGTCGCCACCCGCTCGAATTCTTCGTCGCGATGGAAAAGGAGGACGATGTCGTCGGCGTAGGCGATGACGTTGCCCACGCCGAGGGTCAACTCCAGGCGACGAAGCAGCGGCCCCGTAGCGATGCTAAAGAGGGCGGCACTCACGGCGCAGCCCTGCCTTAGGCCGTTGAGGAGGGGGAAGGCGGTGGTGTGAAAGCCTCCAGCCCGGATCGTTGCGTCCGCTCCGGCGTACAAGATGCTAATCCAGCCTATGAAGGCCGGCGGGAGGCGGAGGGACGTCATCAGGGACTCCAGGAAGCCGCGGTCCAGGGAATCGAAGGCGGACTCCAAGTCGATACCCATGACGGCCAGCGGCGAGCCCATGGCGGTTGCCTCCTCAACAGCATCCGTCACCTTAGCGATGTTCCAGGACGGGGACCTCCCGGGGACGGCGTAAGTCTGGCATTCCGGCACAAGGGTCCGCAGGTGGGGGCTTGAGGCGCCGATGAAGGATGGCGGCCAGGACCCTGTAGTCGGCCGAGGGCAGCGCGACGGGCCTGTAGCCGTCAAGGCCGCGACCTCCGCGGGACTTGGGCACGAGGCAGATGGAGCTGCGCCGCGTTGACGGAGGTAGGGCACCGCGGAGCCGTGAAGCCGCGAACACCCGGGCCAGAGCTTCGCGAAGAAGTCCTCGTTGAAGGCGACGAGGAGTTCGCACGGCAAGCCGTCCCAGCCGGGGGCCTTTCCGCGAGGGAGGTGCTCGATGGCGTTGGCGATCTCGCTGGGGCTGATGTCCGGCCGGTGGAGCGGGTCCTCCTCACTCAGCTCGCAGGTGGTGGTGGGCGCGCTGCTGGCGATGAAGGCAGCTCCCGCAGCTGGATCGGTGGTGGGACGGGGCGAAGCGGGGCAGGAAGGTCGCGAACGCCCTCCGCCGAAGCTCGGGGCCCTCGATGACGTTATCTTCGTCGTCCCTGATGACGCTGACCGGGCGTCGGAGGCGGATGGCGCGTGCCAGGTCCGGCAGCGATGGGTAGTCGGCCCGGATGGAGGAGCCCTCGAGCGGCGCCGCGATGTAACGTCTCGCCCTGTAGACGTAGCTGTCGCTGGCAGCGTGGCGTGGGTCGTGCAGGGATCTGGCCTCCGCCAGCAGCCCCGCCTTGATGGAGGTCCACCTATCCCAGAAGGTCCCGTCGTCGTCATCGTGCGCTGCGTCTTCCTCCAACTCCCGGATGTAGCCAGCCAGATGTTCGAGAGCAAGGCCCGAGCGGAGCATCGCGGCCAAGCGAGGCTGGGTGGGGGAGGAGACGGCGGTGGTGGGCGGGCCCACCTGGAGCAGCACGAGGCGGTGGTCCGAGAGGTGGTAGTGGCTGGTCGCGTAGATGGACACGCGATCCAGGACTCCAGCAGGGACGAGGATCCGGTCCAGGCGGTTCGATTCGACTTGGTCGCCGTGCATGGCGACTCTGGTGGGCAGGTGGGCGGCGTCGAACTGGGTGGCCACGTCGACCAGCGCGGCCAGGCCCAGAAGAGCGGCGAGGGCATCCGATGATGATGATGATGAGGGACCCCGATCCCTGATGTTAAAATCGCCGATGATCCAGCAGGCCCCCTCCTCCTCCTGTGCCGCTGTCGCCGCCAGGAGCTCCAGTTGCCGGTTTCTCTCCCGGGGTTCATGCGCCAGATGAACGACGATGGCCGTCATCTCCTCGCCGTGGACATCTATGGTTGCCAAGGCGATGTGGCCCGGCCACAGGACGCGCTGTTGTGTCACGGCTACGCCTGGCCCGAAGACGCAGGCGAGTCCGGATCCCGAGATGGCTACGGGATGGGCCAACACAACAGCGTTGTAGCCGAGGCAGAGGTCTTGGCCGCTGCCCAGATGAAATGCGTTTGTCTCCTGGACAAACGCGATGTCCACGTGATGTTGCCTGAGGAGATGACAAAGGGCAAGGCTCCTCCTCCGAGTGGCGAGCCCTCGCGCGTTGATGGTGGCGACGCGGTAACTCATTGGGACGGTCCTTCACGCAGCACCTTCCTGGTCTTTTGGAGGGTCTTGCGGATTGTGGAGTTGGAGTCTGGGCACAAGGGCTTGATGGTGTCGTGCAGCTTGTTGAGGGCTTTGACCTGTGCCGGGGTCAGCGTGGACGCTCGCCTCTTCATGGTGGTCTCTGAGGTGAGGAGCTTCTGAACCTCCTCGCGGTTTAGGTCGGGCAACTTATCCCAGTCGATGGAGATGTTAGGGGACTTCTTGAGGTGCTCCAGCAGCTGTTCGAGTGCGGCCTTTCCCCGGGCAGGCGTGGAGGGAGTTGAGGTCCGCTCTTCCTCCGACATCTCGATGTCGAGCGGGAGGATCGCGGGCTCGAGGGGCCGCGGGGCAGCCATAGGAGCAGGGAGGGCAACAGGGGCGGGCTGGGAAAGATCCTTCGGTTCGGCAGGATGGGGCGCCGAGGGGATCGCTGGAGCCTCGGTTTGTGTCTTTGCCGGTTGGACAGGGGACGCCGGTGTTGCGGGCGCAGGTGTCAGTCTCCTTGGCTGCTGAGGAGGAGGAGGGGGGAGGGGCCCTGCGTCGGTGGGAGACGCTGCTTGCCTGGGGCTGCTGCTCCCTTGCCTGGCGAGCGCTGGGCAGTTGGCTCTGCGGTGGCCCTGTTTCCCGCATTTTGAGCATTTGATGCCAAAGGAGAGGTAGGCCGGCAGGTTGTCTCCCTTGGATCTGACGTTCAGGCGGGTGGGCAGCTTCTCCAGGTTGATGCCGTCGTGGAGCAGGACGAAGGCCTCCCGGCGGCCGTCGGTGAAGGTGTACTCCCCCATTTTGACCAGGATGGGGGCGATGGAGGTGGTATTTCCATAGGGCCGCAGGGCATCCTCGACGGCTTTGTCCTCCACGAAGCCTGGCAGGTTGGCGACGACGATACGCTCGGCCCGCTTGCGGTAGGGGAAGACCCTGAGGGTCGTTCCCTCGATCTCTAGGCCGCCTTCAACCAGACGGCGCGCAAGATCTCTGGTCGCCAAGCCCACGATGTAATGACCATTCATCCTGTTGAATTGTGTTATTCCAACAGGCCCTCCGACTACCTTGCCCATTGCCTGGAGGTAGGAGTAGTCCGGGATGTCAGGGTACAGCTCCACGAAGATGTAGTTTTCGTGGGAGGAAGAGGTCTGCCTCGCCTTGGCCTCGGCGATGTTCGCGCGTGTCGCCTTGATCTCCCGAGGCGGCACTGTTCTCGGCCCTGTTGGCCGCTTCCGCTGCTGGGGGCTGCGCTGCTCTCCAGGCTTGTTGGGCTGCCTTGCAACGTGCTCAGGTGACGTTGAGCCGAGGCGCCTCTTCTTGTTTCTCACGACAAGGGTGAAGCCGGCGTTGGAATCCACCTCTGCCATCTCGGTGTCTCCCCATATCAGCGAGGCCGGATTGGCTGAATTTTCGCTGGAAGAGGCAGCAGTCGTTGGCGCCGTGACGTCACGCACAGCGGCCGGATTTACATGCTTGCCGCTAGCCGGCAAATTTGCATGAATTTCTTTTTCAGAGCTTTTCTTATAGTTTTCTTTCTGAATTCCATTTTTCGGCGATGGTTCCTCGCCTGTTTGAGACAGGTTGCTGGGCCTTTCAGGCACATGTTCAGCAGAGCCTGGGCTACCCTTCGGTGCCAAATTCGCCACGTCTGCAGACATCTACACCCACGCCAGAGGCGAAAACGGCGGAGCTCGCGAAAGCGTGGCCGCACGCCCGAGTGTGTGTGTGTGTGTCTGTCCTTTATGCCTGACCAAACCACTCATTGGAACGCCATGAAACTTTGGGAAGTTATTTAGTATAGTACTGGGAAGGTTTCTGAAAAATAATTTCTTGAATATCTTGAATATCCTTAGAGTTATTTGCAGATTTGTAGATTTAACTCGCAAGCAGCGCCACCATTGCGACGATGTAACAAGTTTTTTTTATCCATACGTTTTATTATCACTAAGTTTATTATCTTAAAGATTATTTATCAAAAGTAAGATTATCTCAGGATGACACGGCAATTTATTTGAGACAAGAATAATGATACAATTCAAGGCGAGGATACTATTCCTTTGACTTCCAATTACCGAGGGAACCAATTAATATTGATTTTATTCAACTTATCGAGTATTTTTCAAGGACCGGGAAAAATGTTCACTAGATAAAACGATGATTTTGTAATGTAGAAAATTAGGAAAGACAAAATTCAGGATGACACGGCACACAGGGACCGGGAAAAAAAATGTTCACTTTATCGAGAGATTCAAATTTACGAGTTTCAAATTATCAAAATATATCTTTTTTTAAATAAGTTTATAGAGAATTGTTTTAACAAATGTTCGTTAGACAAACCTTTACTCGGGTAAAACCCCGGGCGAAGCCGGGTACATCCGCTAGTCTATATATATAAAATTGAATGTCTGTCTGTCTGTCTGTTTGTCTGTACTCTATAGATTCAAAAACCATACATCCAATCGCCGTGAAATTTTGGGATATTATTAGGTATATCACCGGGAAGGTTTTTGAAAAATAATTTCATGAATATCTTGAATATCCTTAGAGTTATTTGCAGATTTGTAGATTTAACTCGCAAGCCGCGTCCCCATTGTGACGATGATAACAGGTTTTCTTATCACTAAGTTTGTTATCTTAAATATTATTTATCAAAAGTAAGATTATCTCAGGATGACACGGCAATGTGACACGGGAAAAAATGTTCACTAGATAAAACTATGATTTTCTAATGTAGAAAATTAGGAAAGACAAAATTCAGGATGACACGGCACACAGGGACCGGGAAAAAATGTTCACTTTATCGAGAGATTCAAATTTACGAGTTTCAAATTATCAAAGTATATATATATTTTTTATAAGTTTTTAGAGAATTGTTTTAACAAATGTTCGCTAGACAAACCTTTACTCGGGTTAAACCTCGGGCGAAGCCGGGTACGTCCGCTAGTATATATATAAATGAATGTATGTGTGTGTGTCTGTACTTTATGCCTGACCAAACCACTCATTGGAACGCCATGAAACTTTGGGAAGTTATTTAGTATAGTACTGGGAAGGTTTTTGAAAAATAATTTCTTGAATATCTTGAATATCCTTAGAGTTATTTGCAGATTTGTAGATTTAACTCGCAAGCAGCGCCACCATTGCGACGATGATAACAAGTTTTTTCATCTATACGTTTTATTATCACTAAGTTTATTATCTTAAAGATTATTTATTTAAAAAAAAAGATTTTCTACCTATTAATTGCGCACAAGTCAAAGTTAGTTATCGAGTATTTTTCAAGGGACCGGGAAAAAATATTCACTAGATAAAACGATGATTTTGTAATGTAGAAAATTAGGAAAGACAAAATTCAGAATGACACGGCAATTTATTTGAGACAAGAATAATGATACAATTCCAAGGCAAGATACTATTCCTTTAACTTCCAATTACCGAGGGAACCAATTAATATTGATTTTATTCAACTTATCGAGTATTTTTCAAGGGACCGGGAAAAAATGTTCACTTTATCGAGAGATTCAAATTTATGAGTTTCAAATTATCAAAATATATCTATTATTTTTTTATAAGTTTATAGAGAATTGTTTTAACAAATGTTCGTTAGACAAACCTTTACTCGGGTAAAACCCGGGCGAAGCCGGGTACATCCGCTAGTTTACTATATATAAAATCATAAATCATATTATAAAAGTTCTTTGAGAAAATACTGTTTTTTTAAATTACCACTAATTGACAATTTGATAATTAAAACAAATTTATTGACAACTCAGTCAATTTTTACAAAATGAGGAAGAGATCACAAAAATAATTAGAGAAAATAAAAAGATAGCGAGAAAAGCGTGTTTGAACCAGGGACATCAGGTTCTAAAGTCTAAAGCTTTCGCTGCTAGGCTATTTTGCCTTATTATATAATAATTTAAAGAAGAATTAATATTTACAAATTTAAATTTTCAGCCGGGGAGTCTTCCCCACCATGTCCTCTTCCAGGCAATGAGGGGGTCTGCAATTCCAACACCCAGCCCCACCTGCACGAAGTACCGATAAATTCGGCATTTCGCTGACAATAATTTACCACTAATTGTACCTTGTCCTGGTGTGAAACTTGTATTATTATTATTCAAGAGAGTTTTTCTAAGAATACATTAATCGTCCAAATATAAGCAGGTGTAACCAAAATTGTCACCAGGTGGCGTGCTGTCAGTTCTCACTATCCAATCAGATGTCAGCCCTGATGTCCTTGGTGTCAGTTTGACAGCAGATGGAGTTGACATGGCTGGATTACACTTCTTCCTAGTAATATGTGAGTAACTATATTGTCACTGAATAATTATTGTAAATACTCTGTGTTGTTATAAATAAAAGACAATTCACTGAGGGAAGAGTTTATTTTTTTCTATCACGACAATACAAGCTTTCTGGTGTAACAGCCCTTCGACATGTATAACTACGATACTGAGGTTTTTTCGAATCTAATCCATATATATACATACAAAGAAGTAGGAAACCTGAGAGGGTATGTAAATAGTAATTAACGCAATACAGTTAAATCATTAAAAACCTATGGATTATTAGTTAATGCCAATGCATTATTGAAGCTATGTGTGATTACACACGAAAGCTTGTATTGTCGTAATAAAAAGACTCAGTGAATTGTGCGATGCGCTGCACTCTCTACAGGTTTCTCAGTACCATCATAAAGTGGCAAAAGCAGGCTAGATATAATACGATTACTTTGCGTTAATAAATTGATAAAGAGAGGGAGTAAAATCCCTCGAAATATTATTTAAAGAATAAATTGGCTTGCATTTAAAAATTCAGGTACGTCTTTCATTTTAAATGCAACCAAAGGATTAATTTCTTTAAAAAGATTGACAATGGGTCACTGAAATGTTGGAAGTAATAAAAGAAAGATTGAGAGAATTGGATATTTAATCATATTTATATTGAACGTCATTAAACGTCAAAACTAGACGCCATCTATTGACCGTCACCGCAAGCATTGTCACCGACTCGAGGTGACTAGTTTGCAGCGACAGTCAATAGATGGCGTCTAGTTTTGACGTTTAATTTGACGGGAGAGATGACATTTGCTTTTATTATTCATATATATATATAAAGCATAGGGCGCCTCTCCCGTCAAAATAAACGTCAAAAGCTGACGCCATCTATTGACCGTCGCCGCAACTAGCGGCCTCGGATCGGTGACAAAGCCACAACACCAGATTTGGCAAACTGAGAAGCGTCCACCTAGAGACCATGGTTTCGGGCTAATGGCCCTCGTCAGTCTAGGACGGACTTTATTCCATGAGATCCACACGGGATCTAATGGAATCTTCACAATCTACCAAAGAGGTGTTTTGCTGGCAAAGTGTCTTGGCCAAATAGATGGCGTCAGCTTTTGACGTTTATTTTGACAGGAGAGGCGCCTTATGCTTCTATGGATCAATTTCCTCCCGGAAAATTTACCATCTATATATATATATAAATTCAAAAATGTGTTTCTATAAAAATACGTAAAGAGTTTCTATGAATAAAGCCATGTGTTATATATACGCTGTAATTATAAAGATTGTAGTTATAGAGTGTTGTTGTTTTGATGATTTCTATTGATTCTATGTCATTGGGGATCATTTTCGGTAGATTTTCATTTCAATAGATAATTTAAGAATAGAACATTTCTATATATTCGATAAAATAATCACTTGTATAAATATTAAAGTGAAAACATCAGTCTTCCAGAGATGTTTCTTTTTGAAATGTTTAATTGACAAATCACCAGTTTTCTGGCACAATTGGCGAAATTTGATTTAAAATATTTTCTCCTGTATAAGGGCTTTCGTACACCTGAAAGCTAGAGAGAGAGATTTGTCAATTAAAATTTTTAAAAATAAACTTTTCCCTGGAAGCCTTCATCTTAATTTCTTGAGAGATATAAACACAAATATTCAATAAACTATAAAACGACATTTGAAAATTATCCCGCATGTGTTTCTTTTGAACGAAAAATCGAAATTTATGTTAAGGAGAAATAACGATTATTTTTAACCTTAGGGATGAAGTATGAAAGGATGAATTGTGAAGATTAATGATAAACGGAAAAATAATAATGTGTCCAGGGATGGGAATCTTTATTTTTCCGTTTATCATTACTCTTCACAATTCATCTTTTCATACTTCATCCCTAAGGTTAGAAATAATCGTTATTTCTCCTTAACATAAATTTGATTTTCGTTCAACAGAAACACATGCGGTATAATTTTAAAATGTCGTTCTACAATCATATAAGCCGCATTATATTGTATTATTCAGTAACTGTAATATTTAAATTATGGGATTTGATAGGGAGGAGTGGAATATTCCCCATTGAAATTTACGACCAAAGATCGAATCCCGCCTATTCCTGCACGATTTCAACTCTACCAGTGAATGCAAGTAACTAAATGGAACTCTGGAACCTTATATGTAAAGAAGTCGAAGACTGCTAGCCAGGGAGGTGGCCAGGATGGTTGTAACACAAGAACTCCCTCCCAATATGGCGTCTTTCATCGGTATATATTTTTTTATTACTCACTAGTACACGTGGTACAGGCTATGATAATCATGGTGGTTACTTAGCGATATGGTTTCACCATTATTTACAGTAACTTTTATAGTGAGTTATTCGGCCTTTATAGTTGTTGTTGCTTATTCCTCAAATCGTTTAAACGATCTCCATTAGGTTCCATTGTCTCAACTTTTCTATTATAGGCCTGGGGTTTTCCCAGAGGTCTTGCCTTTATAGTAGATGTTTTAATTGAATTTTATTTTTATTACCCACTAGTACACGTGGATACAGGCCATGATAATCATGGTGAGTACTTAGCGACTACTTTCATTGTAAGTCAACCACATATCTACATACGTAGAAAGAGCAGTTCGACTCTTTTGCACTTACAAGTATGCCAGAGATCCCCGTTTGGTTACTTGCACTTAAAGGTGGGGTTGGGATTTGGCAAGAATCGGAGCGATTAAAGCAATTTATTTTTCGGAAAAAAAAAAAGAGTTCAATGCGAGATTCGATCCCAGGTCATGACTGTCAACTATCAAAGGTTTATTTTACTATTCTACTAACTCCCAAGGTATAATATAATATTAAGGAGTTTATAAGGATGCGGATTTCCTTAAGGAAGTCGGGCGGCCCCGCTGACACGACACCGATTGAGAAGTTTATTGCAATGGGAATAAGTAACTCCAATTCGATACGGAATAACCCGTATTTTGTTTATTGTTTTGTGTTATATATATTTTAAGTTTTATTAATTAAATAATTCAACAAAAAATATAAGAAAGATCAAATATGCGAAATAAACTCTGAGAGAAGAATAACAAACACTATAACAATACTCAGAATGAAACACTATAAAAAGGAATGTTAATACATTCATATGGTACAAGAATCTATAGGACATGCAACAACTGTCCTGGTGTGGAACTAACACCTACCCACATATTCTCATGTCCAGCAATGCCGCAGCCTTGCAGAAAATTGACATAGACCCAGAGCAGCAGCTTTACACCCCCAAGATAGAGGATATTGCTGCTGTTGTGATAAAGATGTACGGGGACATCTGAGGCTCTTCATTGGACACGACAACAACAACAATACAGTATACACATCCAAGATAGAGAACATTGCGACTGCTGTGATAGAGATGTATGGTGACATCTGAGGCTCTTCATTGGACACGACAACAACAACAATACAGTATACACATTCAAGATAGAGAACATTGCGTCTGCTGTGATAGAGATGTATGGTGACATCTGAGGCTCTTCATTGGACACGACAACAACAACAATACAGTATACACATCCAAGATAGAGAACATTGCGACTGCTGTGATAGAGATGTATGCGTGGCAGGCGAGCATTCTACCACTGAACCAAAAGCAAACGGTGACAGAATTAAGAACGCATGACGCTGATAACTGTATATATTACTAGCCGAATGACCCGGGCAACGCCCGTGTTTTACCCGATTGAATGTTTTGTTTCAAATACTATTTGTTACAATTATAAATTGGCGCCTTAGATAATTGCATATGTTAGTTAATAACTATAGCCTATGTGCTTTATCTGTCTATGTACTGTTGGCTTCCGTAGGTGTCTCTTACTGGTAAAAAGAAAGTGAGGATTCCATTTAGTTATTAACTAATATATGCATTTATTTAAGGAGCGACCCGCTCCAGCACAATAGTTACAACAACCAAAGAGCGAGTGGGGGGGCAAAGTCAAAAACAACGTGTCTCGCGTAGTGGCGGCGCCATCGTAGCCAACCAATAGGAGAGCGCCATTCCAAAAAAAAAAAAAAAAAGCAAACGGTAACAGAGATGAAGAATTGTAGAATGACTCATGACGCTCGTAACTGTATATAGAATATTTTAGTATTGTTAGGAGAGAGGTGCGCGGCTGGAGTCTGTTGTTCACATGCCACTTTTCTAAACCTACTTGTTCTGGCTACATCTTTTCTCATGGACTTAACTGTAACTTTTTACAACTTATTTATTCTTATTAACTTTCATGTATAATTATTTTCCATACTTTCCTATCGTTGAATTTTCACACTTTTTGTTCTTGAAGATTATTTAAGACAATAATCTTTAGTTAGAAGGTGCTCTTTCTAAAACCATTAATTTTTGAATGAATTTCAAAAGGCTTCTCGGATGTTTTATCCCAGTACATCAGGTTACCAGCGCAACAATATCTATAAAAATAAAGATAACATATCTCGTGAAAATAGACACTAAACCTAAGCGACATTTATTGACCATTTCCAGAAATTAGCGGACTCATGTCGTTGACAAAGCCACAACACCAGCTTTGGTAAACTGAGAAGCGTCCACCTAGAGACCATGGTTTAGGGCTAATGGTCTTCTTCAATCTAGGGAGGACTTTATTTCAAGAGTTTCACAAAGTACTAAATGAAAACTTCACAATCTGACAAAGAAGTGTTTAACTGGTAGAGTAACTAAGCCAAATCTATGGCCAAAATATAGATATTTTAACTGTTAAAATAAATATTAAGAGCGATTCATTTCAAATAAAAAAAAGCTATAATCTCAATCTTTATCTCTCTAAAGGACAATACTTAGCTGCAGTGCCATAGTATCCTTCAGAGAGAGAGAGAGAGATGTCCCAGAGAGATGCTAATTAGTGAAGGTGATAATTTTGTTAATTAAAACGTGTCTCTTGTATAGAGATGTGTACGCTAACTAAGTGGCCTCTTATGAAGGTTCTACAATAATTTGAAAAGCTAACTAGATAAATATTTAAACCTTTAATATAATAATTATTGATCTTTTTTATATTGATTATTATATGTATATAATAATTTGTTCTTCTGTTTTTACAGGTTTGATGGCTTCGATATCAGAAGGACTTCCTAAAGCTCCATATCCTGAATATACTTGTAAAATTCAATATATGAAAGACCAATTTGAAGTGTTCAAAGATCAAATATGTACGAAGAAAACAAACACCTCTTTAAGTTTCAAATATAGAAAACGGCATCAACCTATTCCAAATCTAATGTTAGAATGTAAAGGTGCCAATTCATACCGTAAAAACATGCTTCAGTATTACGATATGGCTAAATTTGAAACATTTATATTTGTTTCATGTGAACTGCCAACCATACCTTTCTCGAAAATTTTGTCTGACAACTCAGTAGTCAAATTGGTATTTCATTCTAAATATATAACATCAATTGATTCAAAAATATTTAAAGATCTTCCTAAACTTAAATATCTAGATATAGGTGAAAATCATTTAAAAACATTGCCTACAGAATATTTTGAAAAACTTTCAAATTTATCGTCTATATCACTTTATAAAAACAATTTAACATTCCTTCCTGAAAACGTATTTTTACCTGTTCAATTAATTTATCTCAATATTGAAGATAACCATTTAGAAATTCTTCCAAATTATATTTTTAAAGGTCAATATAAATTAGAAAATTTAGATCTATCTTCTAACCTATTCACAGAACTTTCTGATAAACATTTTATTGATTTAAAATCACTTAAATATTTTAATATTAGAAACAATAGATTAAAAATTATTGTTCCTAATACATTTAATAATTTAATTAAAATATATGTCATAGATTTGTCTAAAAATAAATTGCAAATATTAATTGAAGATTGGTTTAAGAACACAAGAAATATAAAAATTCTATATTTATCTAACAATCCAATTAATAATATAAACATTATCCCTGAAAAATTGTTGAATAATACTAAAGAAATAGAGGGCTTGTATATGACAAATTGCAATTTAAATATTATTCCAGAAAATTCCCTTGCATTCCATTGCAGTAAGGACAGTAGAAATTGTTTTATTTTAAAAAGAATATTACGCCTCTAAAATAGTTTTGTAATTTGATAACAGATGGCGCGCTTGTGCATCGTATCATAATATTTTTTTCGCTAATTTTTCTTCAAATTATATTAGTGAACTTTCAGTGAATAATTTTAAAATCAATAAAAACCTCGTGGTAATAGATTTAAGTAATAATATAATTCATTCTATACAAAATGAAACATTTTTCAGTCAAAGATATTTAAATGATTTATTTTTACAAAATAACAAATTGAAATATCTTACTAAAGAAATGTTCAAAGGTTTATTTCGTTTACCTCGATTAAATCTATCACAGAACAACATAAAATCAATTGAAAAAGGTTCATTTGAAAGCGTATTTTCTCTGAATATATTATATTTAAATAATAATAAACTTGAATATTTACCAAAATATATCTTTAAAAGAAATAAAATAAGATATTTATTTCTTTCAGGGAATAGATTAACATCTTTTGACAATTTAAATCAAATTTATTCATTTAGTGTTATTAAATTAAGTCATAATAAATTTAGAAGTTTAGAATTACCTGTAGATAAAGTATCATCAAAGAAAATAGATCTAAGTTATAATAAGATTGAAAAAATGTAAATTTTACAAATATTATAAATATAAACTCTGTGGGTAAAATTAGTTTGGATCATAATCCTCTAAATTGTGATTGTCATTTATACAAATATATTGAAAACTATAAAATTAACAGAAATTATTCGAAGAAAATGAAAAAGAAAAGTTGAAATGCTTTAATCCACCGCAATTAAAGAATATTGCTATTGATTCTGTGGATAAAAACAAGCTTATTTGTGACATTAAAGAGAATTGTCCAGAAAAATGTAAATGTTACCTACGAGAGATGGATAAGACAACTTTCATGGATTGTTCCAATTCAAATCTTGACAGCATTCCTACTGAGGTTGTCATCAATGTCAGTATTCTCTACATGGGGAACAATATAATTACTTCTATTATTGACTTATATTTACCTCAATGGAGAAATCTGAATGAAATTCACATGGAAAACAATCAAATTCTATTCGAAAATTGGAAATTTCCACAGAAATTGGAATATATAAATTTGGAAAATAATAATCTAAGTTGGCTTTCTCCAAATATATTCATTTTATCAGAAATCAATGAAAATTTTAAAATAAAACTTGGTAACAATCAATGGGAATGTAATTGTAGTATTAAAAGCATGATATATTGGTTGATAGCTTCAAATGACCAAGTACAAGACTTAGAAAACATCACCTGTTTTGATTCTTTAATTGAGAATGGAGTGGAATATACTAATCAAAGGTTAGATGAAATATCAAGATATAACTTATGTTTGGAGAATCACGATTTTAAAACGAAAACTATTATTGTTAGCTATATAGTAGCATCACTAATAACACTAATAATTATAATGATAGTTATAGTTTATTACAAAAGCAAACGATCTATTTTGGTGTATTTACATATCTACACGTATCGTCTGTTTTTAATCTTCTATAAAGAAGAAGAGATGATGCAAGGCCGTCAAGATTTCC
>CP092867.1:30606136-30816344 GCA_030710605.1 Cordylochernes scorpioides
TAGCTAACAAAAATAGTGTTCGTTTTAAAATCGTGATTCTCCAAACATAAGTTATATCTTGATATTTCATCTAACCTTTGATTAGTATATTCCACTCCATTCTCAATTAAGGAATCAAAACAGGTGATGTTTTCTAAGTCTTGTACTTGGTCATTTGAAGCTATCAACCAATATATCATGCTTTTAATACTACAATTACATTCCCATTGATTGTTACCAAGTTTTATTTTAAAATTTTCATTGATTTCTGATAAAATGAATATATTTGGAGAAAGCCAACTTAGATTATTATTTTCCAAATTTATATATTCCAATTTCTGTGGAAATTTCCAATTTTCGAATAGAATTTGATTGTTTTCCATGTGAATTTCTCTCAGATTTCTCCATTGAGGTAAATATAAGTCAATAATAGAAGTTATTCTATTGTTCCCCATGTAGAGAATACTGGCATTGGTGACAACCTCAGTAGGAATGCTGCTAAGATTTGAATTGGAACAATCCATGAAAGTTGTCTTATCCATCTCTCGTAGGTAACATTTACATTTTTCTGGACAATTCTCTTTAATGTCACAAATAAGCTTGTTTTTATCCACAGAATCAATAGCATTATTCTTTAATTGCGGTGGATTAAAGCATTTCAACTTTTCTTTTTCATTTTCTTCGAATAATTTCTGTTAATTTTATAGTTTTCAATATATTTGTATAAATTACAATCACAATTTAGAGGATTATGATCCAAACTAATTTTACCCACAGAGTTTATATTTATAATATTTGTAAAATTTACATTTTTTCAATCTTATTATAACTTAGATCTATTTTCTTTGATGATACTTTATCTACAGGTAATTCTAAACTTCTAAATTTATTATGACTTAATTTAATAACACTAAATGAATAAACTTGATTTAAATTGTCAAAAGATGTTAATCTATTCCCTGAGAGAAATAAATATCTTATTTTATTTCTTTTAAAGATATATTTTGGTAAATATTCAAGTTTATTATTATTTAAATATAATATATTCAAAGAAAATACGCTTTCAAATGAACCTTTTTCAATTGATTTTATGTTGTTCTGTGATAGATGTAATCGAGGTAAACGATATAAACCTTTGAACATTTCTTTAGTAACATATTTCAATTTGTTATTTTGTAAAAATAAATCATTTAAATATCTTTGACTGAAAAATGTTTCATTTTGTATAGAATGAATTATATTATTACTTAAATCTATTACCACGAGGTTTTTATTGATTTTAAAATTATTCACTGAAAGTTCACTGATATAATTTGAAGAAAATTAGCGAAAAAAATATTATGATACGATGCACAAGCGCGCCATCTGTTATCAAATTACAAAACTATTTTAGAGGCGTAATATTCTTTTTAAAATAAAACAATTTCTACTGTCCTTACTGCAATGGAATGCAAGGGAATTTTCTGGAATAATATTTAAATTGCAATTTGCCATATACAAGCCCTCTATTTCTTTAGTATTATTCAACAATTTTTCAGGGATAATGTTTATATTATTAATTGGATTGTTAGATAAATATAGAATTTTTATATTTCTTGTGTTCTTAAACCAATCTTCAATTAATATTTGCAATTTATTTTTAGACAAATCTATGACATATATTTTAATTAAATTATTAAATGTATTAGGAACAATAATTTTTAATCTATTGTTTCTAATATTAAAATATTTAAGTGATTTTAAATCAATAAAATGTTTATCAGAAAGTTCTGTGAATAGGTTAGAAGATAGATCTAAATTTTCTAATTTATATTGACCTTTAAAAATATCATTTGGAAGAATTTCTAAATGGTTATCTGCAATATTGAGATAAATTAATTGAACAGGTAAAAATACGTTTTCAGGAAGGAATGTTAAATTGTTTTTATAAAGTGATATAGACGATAAATTTGAAAGTTTTTGAAAATATTCTGTAGGCAATGTTTTTAAATGATTTTCACCTATATCTAGATATTTAAGTTTAGGAAGATCTTTAAATATTTTTGAATCAATTGATGTTATATATTTAGAATGAAATACTAATTTGACTACTGAGTTGTCAGACAAAATTTGCGAGAAAGGTATGGTTGGCAATTTACATGAAACAAATATAAATGTTTCAAATTTAGCCATATCGTAATACTGAAGCATGTTTTTACGGTATGAATTGGCACCTTTACATTCTAACATTAGATTTGGAATAGGTTGATGCCGTTTTCTATATTTGAAACTTAAAGAGGTGTTTGTTTTCTTCGTACATATTTGATCTTTGAACACTTCAAATTGGTCTTTCATATATTGAATTTTACAAGTATATTCAGGATATGGAGTTGTAGGAAGGCCTTCTGATATCGAAGCCATCAAACCTGGAAAAACAGAAGAACAAATTATTATATACATATAATAATCAATATAAAAAAATCAATAATTATTATATTAAAGGTTTAAATATTTATCTAGTTAGCTTTTCAAATTATAGTAGAACCTTCATAAGAGGCCACTTAGCTAGCGTGCACATCTCTATACAAGAGACACGTTTTAATTAACAAAATTATCACCTTCACTAATTAGCATCTCTCTGGGACATCTCTCTCTCTCTCTCTCTCTCTGAAGGATACTATGGCACTGCAGCTAAGTATTGTCCTTTAGATAGATAAAGATTGAGATTATAGCTTTTTTTTATTTGATATGAATCGCTCTTAATATTTATTTTAACAGTTAAAATATCTATATTTTGGCCATATAGATTTGGCTTAGTTACTCTACCAGCTGAACACTTCTTTGTCAGATTGTGAAGTTTTCATTTAGTACTTTGTGAAACTCTTGAAATAAAGTCCTCCCTAGATTGAAGAAGACCATTAGCCCTAAACCATGGTCTCTAGGTGGACGCTTCTCAGTTTACCAAAGCTGGTGTTGTGGCTTTGTCAACGACATGAGTCCGCTAATTTCTGGAAATGGTCAATAAATGTCGCTTAGGTTTAGTGTCTATTTTCACGAGAGATGTTATCTTTATTTTTATAGATATTGTTGCGCTGGTAACCTGATGTACTGGGATAAAACATCCGAGAAGCCTTTTGAAGTTCATTAAAAAATTAATAGTTTTAGAAAGAGCACCTTCTAACTAAAGATTATTGTCTTAAATAATCTTCAAGAACAAAAAGTGTGAAAATTCAACGATAGGAAAGTATGGAAAATAATTATACATGAGAGTTAATAAGAATAAATAAGTTGTAAAAAGTTACAGTTAAGTCCATGAGAAAAGATGTAGCCAAAACAAGTAGGTTTAGAAAAGTGGCATGTGAACAACAGACTCCAGCCGCGCGCCTCTCTCCTAACAATATTAAAATATGTATTATAAAGATCTCCTAGGTATCACCAACATATGTCCAGCATCCCTAGAAAATCTCCCAAGAAAGAAATCTGCCTGGCGACACCTCCTTAATTGGACTTCCACTGGCATTGTATATAAATCCACGAAGACTTAGGTCAGAAGGACATCCCGGGTAGTTGGCGACTTCTGTACGCTCCAGGAACCTGGGTTACTTAAATAAATAATAATATTATAAAGATCTCCTAGGTATCACCAACATATGTCCAGCATCCCTAGAAAATCTCCCAAGAAAGAAATCTGCCTGGCGACACCTCATTAATTGGACTTCCACTGGCATTGTATATAAATCCAAGAAGACTTAGTTCAGAAAGACATCCCGGGTAGTTGGCGACTTCTGTACGCTCCAGGAACCTGGGTTACTTAAATAAATAAATATTATAAAGACGGGTAGTTGGCGACTTCTGTACGCTCCAGGAACCTGGGTTACTTAAATAAATATTATAAAGAGTAGTATCGTATTTTCCTTTAAAATATTTTACACTTATTAACGTGACGAAAATATGTTGACTTTGCTTAGACTTTTTGAAGATACTGATTCTATGAAAATTAATCAAACATTATCTTTATTGATTTACCAGAGAGAGAACAAAATAAAAGAAAAACTTATAACATAGTAAACAAAGAGAAACTTATCTTCTTACGGTTAGCGCCTATTTACTTGTGATCTTACACATGTACTCTGTGAAAACAATTAATTAATTGTTGTTGTTACCGTGTCCAAAAAAAGCCTCAGATGTCTTCATACATCTCTATTACAGCAGTCGCAATGTCCTCTATCTTGGGTGTGTATACTGTATTGTTGTTGTTGTCGTGTCCAATGAAGAGCCTCAGATGTCCCCGTACATCTTTATCACAACAGCAGCAATATCCTCTATCTTGGGGGGGTGTAAAGCTGCTGCTCTGGGTCTATGTCAATTTTCTGCGAGGCTGCGGCATTGCTGGACATTAGAATATGTGGGTAGGTGTTAGTTCCACACCAGGACAGTTGTTGCATGTCCTATAGATTATTGTACCATATGAATGTATTAACATTCCTTTTTATAGTGTTTCATTCTGAGTATTGTTATAGTGTTTGTTATTCTTCTCTCAGAGTTTATTTCGCATATTTGATCTTTTCATATTTTTAGTTGAATTATTTAATTAATAAAACTTAAAATATATACAACAAAACAATTAACAAAAAACGGGTTATTCCGTATCTAAATGGAGTTACTTATTCCCATTGCAATAAACTTCTCAATCGGTGTCGTGTCAGCGGGGCCGCCCGACTTCCTTAAGGAAATCCGCATCCTTATAAACTCCTTAATATTATATTATACCTTGGGAGTTAGTAGAATAGTAAAATAAACCTTTGATAGTTGACAGTCATGACCTGGGATCGAATCCTGCATTGAACTCTTTTTTTTTCTGAAAAATAAATTGCTTCAATCGCCCCGATTCTTTCCAAATCCCAACCCCACCTGTAAGTGCAAGTAACCCAACGGGGATCTCTGGCATACTTGTAAGTGCAAAAGAGTCGAACTGCTCTTTCTACGTATGTAGATATGTGGTTGACTTACAATGAAAGTAGTCGCTAAGTACTCACCATGATTATCATGGCCTGTATCCACGTGTACTAGTGGGTAATAAAAATAAAATTCAATTAAAACATCTACTATAAAGACAAGACCTCTGGGAAAACCCCAGGACTATAATAGAAAATCTGAGACAACAGAACCTAATGGGGATCGTTTAAACGACTTGAGGAATAAACAACAACAACTATAAAGGCCGAATAACTCACTATAAAAGTTACTGTAAATAATGGTGACACCATATCGCTAAGTAACCACCATGATTATCATAGCCTGTACCACGTGTACTAGTGAGTAATAAAATAATTATACCGATGAAAGACGCCATATTGGGAGGGAGTTCTTGTGTTACAACCATCCTGGTCACCTCCCTGGATATAGCAGTCTTCGACTTATTTACATATAAGGTTCCAGAGTTCTATTTAGTTACTTGCATTCACTGGTAGAGTTGAACTCGTGCAGGAATAGGCGGGATTCGATCTTTGGTCGTGAATTTCAATGGGGAATATTCCACTCCTCTCTATCAAATCCCATAATTTAAATATTACAGTTACTGAATAATACAATATAATGCGGCTTATATGATTGTAGAACGACATTTTAAAATTATACCGCATGTGTTTCTGTTGAACGAAAAATCGAAATTTATGTTAAGGAGAAATAACGATTATTTCTAACCTTAGGGATGAAGTATGAAAAGATTAATTGTAAAGAGTAATGATAAACGGAAAAATAAAGATTCCCATCCTTGGACAAATTATTATTTTTCCGTTTATCATTACTCTTCACAATTCATTCTTTCATACTTCATCCCTAAGGTTAAAAATAATCGTTATTTCTCCTTAACATAAATTTCGATTTTTCGTTCAACAGAAACACATGCGGGATAATTTTCAAATGTCGTTTTATAGTTTATTGAATATTTGTGTTTATATCTCTCAAGAAATTAAGATGAAGGCTTCCAGGGAAAAGTTTATTTTTAAAAATTTTAATTGACAAATCTCTCTCTAGCTTTCAGGTGTACGAAAGCCCTTATACAGGAGAAAATATTTTACATCAAATTTCGCCAATTGTGCCAGAAAACTAGTGAATTGTCAATTAAATATTTTCTAAAGAAACTAATCTCTGGAAGACTAATGTTTTCACTTTAATATTTATACAAGGGATTAATTTATCGAATATATAGAAAAGTCCTATTCTTAAATTATCTATTTGGGTGAAAATCTACCAAAAAAGATCCCCAATGAAATAGTATCAATAGAAATCATCACACTCTATAACTACAGCGTATATAACACGTGGCTTTATACATATAAACTCTTCAACTATTTTTATAGAAACACATTTTTAAAGGTGTTGGATTCATATATATAATTAATAAAAGCAAAGGTCGCCTCTCCCGTCAAATTGAACGTCAAAACTAAACGCCATCTATTGACTATCGTTGCAAACAAGCGGCCTCGGGTCGGTGACAATGTCTGAGGCGACGGTCAATAGATGGCGTTTAGTTTTGACGTTTATTTTGATGGGAGAGGTTCCCTTTGATTTTATAGATCAATTTCCTCCTGGAAAAAAATTCCATCTACTGTGTATATATATGATTAAATATCTTATTCTCTTAACCTTTCTTTTCAATTACTTTATTATTCTATTACTATTAAAAGAGAACGTACATGGATCTGTGAAAGAAAACAATTTATTCTTTAAAGAATATTTCGAGGGATATTACTCCCTCTCTTTGTCAATTTATTAACGCAAAGTAATCGTATTTTATCTAGCCTGCTTTTGCTACTTTATGATGGTACTGAGAAACCTGTAGAGAGTGCAGGGTATCGCACAATTCACTGAGCCTTTTTATTACGACAATACAAGCTTTCGTGTGTAATCACAAATAGCTTCAATAATGCATTGGCATTAACTAATAATCCATATTTTTTTTATTGATTTAACTGTATTGCGTTAATTACTATTTACATACCCTCTTAGGTTTCCTACTTCTTTGTATGTATGTACTAGCCGAATAACCCGGGCAACGCCCGTGTTTTACCCGATTGAATGTTGGTTATTATCTAATATATGCATTTATTTAGGGAGCGACACGCTCCAACACAATAGTTACATAAATAGCGAGTGGGGGGGGGCATGATGGGGGGGGGGGGCAAAGGTGGCGTGATCGTAGCCAACCAATAGGAGGGCGCCATTCCAAAAAAAAAAAGCAAACGGTGACAGAGAGAGATTAGGAGATTAGGAGATGAAGAATGACGCTCGTAACTGTATATAGAATATGGATTAGATTCGAAAAATCCTCGGTAGCATAGTTATACCTGTCGAAGGGCTGTTACACCCGACAGCTTGTATTGTCATTATATATTAATAAACTCTTTCCTCAATGAATTGTCGTTTATATATAACAACAGAGTATTTACAATAATTATTCAGTGACAATATTATATATTAGTTACTCACTTATTACTAGGAAGAAGTGTAATCCAGCCATGTCAACTCTATCTGCTGTCAAACTGACACCAGGGACATCATGGCTGACATCTGATTGGATAGTGAGAACTGACAGCACGCCACCTGGTGACAATTTTGGTTACATCTGTTTATATTTGCTTAAGCAGCTGATGGAACTCAAAGCTGCTTATCAAAGGATAAGTACTGCAGTACCATCTGAAAATATATCTTTATTAATTCCTATACTATATATTTCATATAGTTTATTTAGAATTTATGTAACTCGCGATAATCAGTACAAGCTATATTCTTAACTACAGTAGAACCTATCTTTAGCGAACACCCTGATAGCGGACACCTCTCTATAAAGGACAGTTTTCATTTGCAAAATTACCATTTTTACTATTTAGCAACTCATCGGTTAGAGGGCGCCTCTCCCTAAAGGACACTTTGGCTCTGCAATTAGCTATCCTTTACAGGGAGGTTCTACTGTATATTCAATGGATAATCTGATTAACTGAAATAATTATCAATATGAAAAATGCCTTTTTATTTATATATTTATTAATGTAAGTGGAATATTACTTAAATTCCTCTTTAAAAATCTCTTTAAAAATATAAAATTAAGCATTGTAAGTAGAAATTTATTTCAGAAATTGTATAAAAATTAGCCATACTTCAGTCTATTATTGATCTAATATTTCGGGGATTTCAAATCCCCCCCCCCCCCCCCCCCCAATGGTAACATACCCTTAAAATGCCTTTATCCATGTTTTGGCGCAATCACAGGCATTGGTGAGGCGGCCAAATTGAAAAGGAGGAAGAATGATTCTTCTTAACGCGAAATTTCGTAAAAAAACTCTTTACTGAGTCGTCATCAAACTTGTACCAGTTTCCACTGATTGGATGTTTGCATGTCGCCTTAAAATGTTCATATTTTATAGTTCCATAATGATTTATCACTCCAAAAAGATTATAATTTGTTTTAGGGCTAAATTTCTCAAGTTCTAGAGCTAGTGGACAATTGACCATTTTGTTTATCTTGGGCATATCTGTTGATATTTATAATTTAAAATGTTCATTTTTCATTCTATGATTATATTAATCTGTGGATTATTTTATTCTGTGGTGTAGATTATGTGTATATATATAGGTATTTTCTTTGAATGAGTGTGGTTGAGAATCTGTGTGGAGACGTATGAGTTTCTAAAACTCTTTTTATAGTAATTTGACTTCATTGTAATTAGTGTCTTCAATAAAGAAGTTTTTTACTTATAATAGAAAATAATTATTAAGATTCTCCCAACAATTGGTAGCAGAGAGCGGTTGAATTTAAATTTATGCAAATCAAGATTAATTGAAAAATTTTTAGAAAAAAGAAAAGATGCAAAATTTTAATTTATCTCCAATAGAAAAACTTTCAGACAAAAACTACTTGATCTGGGCAAATCGAATTGAAAGTGAATTACGGGGATTAAAATTATGGAGAAGAATTATAGAAGGAGAAGAAGTGGAAAAGCCAATAGAAACAGACAAGAAATTTGATGAAAAAATGAAAATCTGGGAAGACTGGGATGACGACAATGCCATTGCAAGAAATTTGATGAATAGAACAATGAATGACACTCAAGTGCTGAAATACTCGAGCGAAAAAAGTGCCAAGAAATTATGGAATATAATTGGAGAAGAAATGGCATCTAAAAATGAAGACTTACAGATGAAAAATAGAATAGAATTGTCAAAATTGAAAATGAACGAAGATGAAACGGTGGATGACTACTTAAATAGAGCAATGATTATAAAGAGCAAAAGCATTCAAGCAGGAGATGAGATTAAAGATAGAGAGTTAATTTGCTTCGTTTTGGAAGGGTTGAGAGTTGAATTTGATTTTGACATAAAAATTATAAAATCAGACAGGCAAAATAATATGAACACTATAAGACAAATCCTGAGGGAAACAGAAGAAAAATTAAAACTTAGAAAAGAAGAAAAACGGCAAACAGAAATAGCATCTAAAGCTAGAGAGGGCCGAACGGGAAGACGAAATTTTGCTATCAAATGTTTCAACGGTGGAAAGATGGGACACATTTCTAGAGAGTGCAGAGGCAAGATCAAATGTTTTAAATGTGGAGGATTTGGTCATAAATCGGAAATATGTAGAAAGAATAGAGGTGAAGAGAATGCAGAGCATAATTATAATGGGCCTAGGAGAGGAGTAAACAGGAGAAATTATAGAGAGTCTACAAGTCATGTGATGGAAACAAGTGAAGTTAATTACGAAGAGGAAGATCAAGGGGATGAAAAAATTAGATGGACAATGGATTCTGGAGCCTCTAGCCATATGGTTAGTGGGAAGGAATTCTTTATAGAGTATGAAGAGGAGGAGAGAATTATAGCAACAGCTGAGAAGGGTGCAGTGATGAAATCATCGGGAATTGGAGATATAAGAATGAAGTCGAATGTAGATGAGGGATTCATTAAATTTGAAAATGTTTTGCATGTGCCTGATTTGAAAGAAGGTTTATTATCGGTTGCAAAAATAGTGGATCATGATTTAAGTGTATTATTTAGTAAATATAAAGCTGAGGTAATAGGTAAAGATGGTGAGATTTTATATGAGGCAAGGAGAAATGGTGATAAATTTGAAGTGGAAGGAACCCTAAATATGGAAATAGCTAGAAAAGCAGAAGTAGATGATATGCTATGGCATCAAAGACTTGCTCATGTAAATTTTCAGAAATTGAAAGAAATGTATGATAATTCAATTGTATTAGGATTAAAAAATTTACATAATAACAAAGCGAATCTTGTACATTAGGAAAAATTCATAGAAAATCTTACAAAAGTATACAATATAAACAATCTGAAGATATTTTGGATCTATGGCATACCGACATAGTTGGACCTTTAAATGATTCTTTTGGATATAGGTATTTTATCACTATTGTTGATGACTATAGTAATTTTACTTTTGTTATACCAATTGCTAATAAATCTCAAACAGCAGATTCCATAATAAACTTGATTATGCAAGAGGAAAGACAGACTGGCAGGAAAGTAAAGAGAATTCGAAATGATAATGGAGGAGAGTATATTTCAAACTATTTGAGGCGATGGTTATCTAGTAAGGGCATCAAACAAGAATTTACTACAGCTTATACTCCTGAAAGCAATGGAAAAGCCGAAAGATTCAATAGAACCATAGTTGAGTCAGCTAGAACCATGCTAATTGATTCTAAATTACCTTTAAAATTTTGGAGCGAAAGTGTTAAGGTGGCTGTTCATATAAATAATAGAATTAAAATCAAAGAAATGAATACAACTCCTTTCGAGATATACAAAGGATGGAAACCAAACATTGTTTACTTAAAAAGGTTCGGAAGCGAAGCTTATGTTCATATTAGAAAAGAAAAGAGAAAGAAGATGGAACCAAAAGCTCATAAAGGGATCATGATGGGCTATAGTATGATAAGAAAAGGCTATAGAATATATTTACCGGAAATGGATGAAATTCATGAAGTATCAGACGTTAAATTTAATGAAGCTAAGTTAGGATATTATTTAATGAATAATAGAGGTAGAAATCTTGATAAAAATGAACTTTTCTTTTTTTGTAGAGAAGACCAAAATTTGATTTCTCACGGGAATGAAGACTATGGTGGTAATAGAGAAGACCAAGTAGAAAATTTTAACATCGATGATGAGCATATTCCTCAAGATGAAAATGATATAGATTTGAGTGAAATAGAGGAAATACCTCCTGATGAAATAATTACTCCACATAGAAGAGGACCAGAACCAGGAATGACGAGAGAAAAGAGAGAAGAACGAGATCTTCGTTTGAGAGAAACAGAGGAAGAAGAACTTATAAAAAAGGGTGTGAGGAGATCTGAAAGATTAAGACTAATAAAGAATAAGGAAAATGTTTCTGATAGAACTTTTGAAATTAAATGTCCGAGGGATTATATACCAAGAAGCACTGAATTCTGATGATAGAAAACAATGGATTAAAGCTATGGAAAATGAGATGCAAAGGATTAATAAGTTAAAAGTTTGGAGATTGATAGATAGGCCTAAAGATAAAAAATTGATCAAAAGTAGGTGGATTTTTTCAATTAAGAAAAATAGTGATGGATCAATTAAAAACTTCAAAGCGAGGCTAGTAGCTACTGGATATGATCAAATATTGGGTAGTGATTACCACGAAATTTATTCTCCAACAATATGACCTGAGACCATAAGAATTCTAATAAAAATAGCTGCAATGAAAAAAGTTATTCCTCAGCAAAAGGACGTTCAAACAGCTTTTTTATATGGTGATTTGGAGGAGGAAATATTTATGCTTCAACCTCCTGGATATGAAAAGGGAAACAACAAGATTTGTTATCTAATGAAAAGTATTTATGGCCTTAAACAAGCGAGTAGAATGTGGAATAAGAAATTAGATGAATTATTAACCAATGCAGGAATGAAACAATCTGCGAATGATCCATGTTTATATTATTGCAAATTTAGAAATCATTTCTTATATCTGGGAATTCATGTGGATGACATACTAAGTGTAGGATCTGGTGACGATTTTGAGGAAAATATTTGGAAAAGGATAAAAAGAGAGATAGATATCACGGATTTAGGAGCTGCAAAAAACTTTCTTGGAATGGAATTTGAATATAGGGATGATAGTATTTTTATAAATCAAAAGAAATATATTGAAGAAATATTGGAAACCTATAATTTACGTGATTGCAATCCTTCGAAAACTCCGTTATGCATTTCTACAAATTATGATTTATTTGAAAATAGTAAATCGATTGATCAAAATTACTATCAAGAAATTGTTGGAAAGTTGATTTACATAGCAACTAGAACTAGACCGGACATTTGTTATGCTATAAGCAATATGAGTAGATTTAATAAAGATCCTAGAGAGGTTCACATGAATGGATTGAAGAGGATATTAAGATATTTGAAGGGAACTATGAATTATGAATTGATTTATTCTAGGGGAGATTCAAGTATTGTGACTTATACTGATGCGAGTTGGGACAGAACAGCTGATGCGAGATCGTATTCTGGTTTTGTTATAGAAATGGGAAACAACTTACTTAATTGGAAAAGTAATAAACAAAGAAATGTTGCCTTGTCAACTGCAGAGAGTGAATTAGAAGCCTTATCTGAAGGAATTAAAGAATTGATTTGGACACGTAACATCATTGGAGAAATAAAAATTGATTTGAAAGATCGAATTACTGTTTATTGTGACAGCCAGAATGCTATTTCAATGATTAAGTCAAAAAATATGAAAGCAAGTACGAAGTACTTGAATAGAAAGTGTCACTTCATAAGACAAATTGTGGAAGATGAAGAAATTGAAGTTTTGCATGTCCCATCCGAAGAAATGAAAGCGGACCATCTCACCAAGAGTGTGGATGCTGTCAAGATTAAGAACTGCCTAAGTGGTGGAGTTACTTTTTGAGGAATGAAAATTGAAAATTTGATGGGGAGATTTGTTGATATTTATAATTTAAAATGTTCATTTTTCATTCTATGATTATATTAATCTGTGGATTATTTTATTCTGTGGTGTAGATTATGTGTATATATATAGGTATTTTCTTTGAATGAGTGTGGTTGAGAATCTGTGTGGAGACGTATGAGTTTCTAAAACTCTTTTTATAGTAATTTGACTTCATTGTAATTAGTGTCTTCAATAAAGAAGTTTTTTACTTATAATAGAAAATAATTATTAAGATTCTCCCAACAATATCGAAAGCAGAAAATCTGAGAAGTTGAATGATCAAAATATTCGGCCATTTTGTGAATCCTAAAGAAGAATTTAGAGATCCTTTGCTTTGGCAATTAGAACAGACGTAATCTTCAGGGGATTCATCTTTGAACAGTCCTCGAAACAATCCATTAAAGAAATATTGTTTTTCGTTTCAGGGAATGGGAAAGAAATGTCCCAAAATATTTGGTATCTACTAGAAGAGTATTGACAGGATTGGCAGCACAGATTGTTGACTGATTTCCCAGTAAAGTTATTCATAATTGGCGTTATTTCACAGGTGCAAGAGGCCAACCAGGCATCAAGACCTTCGTCTAGTGTCTGGATCTTTTCTGTGGATTCTTCCGTTCGATTGAAGTCTTGATGAAGATTTTGAAGCAAGTACTGAAGGTACTCCATCGCATCTTGTTGTGAATAATCACTAAACTTGGGCATCAGAATCCCAACTTGTTTATGGAAGGCGATTGGATTAAACGTTCTTTTTTCGTTCCAAAGGAGATTCAGTACCTTGCCAAATTCTTGAAGAATTGATCCTCCATTAATGATGTTAGTATTAATGTATTCTGGCTTTAATTCTTTGAGGCAAGTGTTCAGAATTGGAGTTGCGTGAGCCAAATATTGCGCCACTGTGTTGATGTAGCAAGTATTTCCCATGTTGTAGAGTCCGGTAGAATGTTCTTTAAGGATTGGTAGGCCTGGAACATTTTTCAAAATGTGAGAATATCTTAAAACGAAAATTGCAAATATACCGCGAATGTTTCTTTTATAAAAATCGAAATCTATTTAAGAGAGAAATAGCGACCATTTCTAACTCTTTTGAATGAAGTATGAGAGGGTGAAAAATATGAAGAGTAATGGCGAACGGAAAAATAAAAGTGACACTTTTATTTTTCCGTTCGCCATTACTCTTCATATTTTTCACCCTCTCATACTTCATTCAAAAGAGTTAGAAATGGTCGCTATTTCTCTCTTAAATAGATTTCGATTTTTATAAAAGAAACATTCGCGGTATATTTGCAATTTTCGTTTTACAATCATCAGCCGCGTTATATTGTATTTTGAGAATATCTTAATAGCTTCGTAGTTTAATTAAATATATGTCATAATTTGTATATAATTGTATGCACCCCCGACCCACTATGCATGTACAATGTATGATTTTCAAGGATTTAATAAAGAATAAGGTAACTGGAGGAAAGAAAGTAGCAGCAAGACATAGGAAGTAGGCTTAAAGCGGACACCACTATTAATAATTTGTACAGTCAACACTTCCTGACAGGGCCGGACGTATCTGGTGACCGCAGAAGTTATAAAAGTTGAGAGACGCCCAATATTTCCGGAGCAGGACCGGACGTATCTGATAACCGCGGAAGTTATAAGAGTCGAACTAACACCCAATACTTCCTGACAAGATCGGACGTATCTTCCACCAAAGAAAGCCGCAGAGCCAATTAGAAGACAACGCCTAAATAGGTCAACCAATAGAAAAAGGTCATGTGACATCTTTCGACCAATGGGAAAGAAGATAAGTCTTGGTGTTAAATCGAGAAGCAAGAATGGTCAGTAATGCTTTCGCTCCCATAGGAACAACACATATAGTGGCTCCTTCGCTCCCAACAAGGTAACATCTGCTCTCGAGACCTCCCCGCTCATCCCATAGCTAAGTCAATCACCGCCATGTGATCAGATAATTAACAATCAAAACCCGCTCCGCTCTTCTCAAGCTTTCTTTCCTCCAACCCAGTTGCCTTTTATTTTCAAACCCCATCACGTGTCCTGATTATTCCTAACTGTATGCTTCAACTTCCACTCAAACGACTGCGTTTCAATCAAATCTCACCATTCTCATCGAACAACAAGAAATTCCGCAACGACATTGTCACAGAACGGTTAAGTCGACAGGATATATTACCACATATATTGAAGAGTCGACAGGATATATTACCACATATAATGAAGAGTCGACAGGATAAAGATGGAAATTAGCCCAGGCGCCAGCAAAACAAATGGCAATGACAAACCCAGAGGAAAGAAGCGGACAAGAAGCGAGGCGACCAGGCGCCTTCTAGCGGCCATCATATGGCAGATGACCGTGGCCCTCCGACGAGTCAACGCCCCGCAAGGACAGACGACGTTCCGTAGCGCCACCCCCGGAGCAGCCCACACCCCCCGCCGACCGAAAGGCGAGATGAGCGCGGCAGCCGACGCACGTGCCACCACCCCAGGCAAGTGTCACCGAGGCCGGACACCGACCACCGAGGAGTCATCCACCGCCATGCCGTACATCGCCCCCGAAACCAATCCGCGCGACCCGGGACAGTACAAACGTTCCCGAAACAATATTCCAGTACCGGACTTCACTTCCACTTCGCGGACGGTGCGAGCAGTCCCGAGCCCCAAGCCAACCAACCCAAACCAAGACGTCCCAGAGGAGACCTGTTGAACTGAGGTAGGCACCCACCCTATGGCGTCAAGAAATTGACTTTGGACTTCTATCTAACCTACATACCCCTTTAATCATGTATCTAACCTTGTACTCAATGAATGCACGCACGGGCTAGGCCAAACCTGTCCGAAAGGACTTGCACTGCAATCAAATTTGTCACACAGGACAACCCTTGCCTGCATTCATTGACCCCACCACCATGTTTATCACTCAACCCAATTACCAGTACTATATGCCCTCAAATACAAGCCACAACGGCTTCAACCATCACCATGCCCAAAAAAACGTGTCAGTACAGCTCACACACTTACCACACAAAATCCATACATGACCATACATCGCCACGCCATAATCACGCAAATGTACCTCACAACAATCACACAAACGTATTTAGCAACAACCACGACATTCGCAACAACAATACACCGACAACGTCCATCCAAAGGACGGTTTTCACGCTAACAACACACGCTCCCATACGTCATCACGCAACAAACACGCACAACCCGCACAACAAACGCAACACGCACGCCAAAAGACGACAACAACCAGCAAACGCATGCACAGTCGTTAGTAACAATCATCTCGTCTACCCAAAACACTAAAAAAATGTTCACATTAAAAGGTGCCATATACACTAACAATAGAAATTTCGATAGATGTTCGTACAACCCGCACCCATGACTTTAATAAATTTGTTGTTCATAGTGAGAACAGGTTAGATTTTGTACAAACAAGGACTTCACGTGACACCTTTTCATTCACAATTTTTTTTTTTGACTCGTGTCACAGGTCACCCCACAAAACTTTTCATTTCAGGCCACAGACGCCTTTCACCACACCTGTGACACGTCTCCACTCAAAGCGTGTTCACGTCGTAAGCCTCATTTTCACTCAATTCCACTCTAATATCACTGAATAGCATTTTTTACTAAAGTCACAACGACCATTCGATTTAATAAATGGATACGACGTCCGGATTTTCAAAATACAAATAATGCCGAAATTACACCAACTCATCTTTTCACAATGTTATTGGCAGAACATAACACACGACAATACAAAAACAGGTAAAAACCTGTCCCACCTGCCGATTATCTACAAATATCGATGAATCCAACACCAATAAAAAAAAAGTAGAGAGACAATAAAAGATGCAAGTCGCACTCAAAATAAATTAGACGGCAGGAAGTGAGAATTTTGAGACGTAGCGACAAAAACGAAACGCTCTTACTTCAATTACGTGCAAATAGAGAGGAAGTCTTGTTTCCCCCACGTCCCATGTCCGGTTTCTAATTACCATCTCCCTCGACCAGCAGCTAAATCGAGGTCAAGCTGAGAACTTCTACATGTCATCCAATTTCATTCCCTCTCTTTTGGCCGACACATAAAATTAGGTCACCGCTTCCCCGCACAGATTCCTCTATGCCACCAATCTTGGATCCCAGTTCGAGTCTGCGTATCGATTTTTACCATACAATTCCGCACGCACAAGACGTCACACACATTTAAATGAGTTCATATTCCTATTATAACTAATCATAATTACTTTACAAACTTCCAAAAACGTTACATATTCCACTTACACTGAGATCTCAAAACAACAATACACACAAAGACAAAAAATTTATAGGGCATAATGGAGCAATCCATACATTTAGATCAGGGCATGTAGATACAAAAGGGTTCAAACCAATACACCTTATTTTTCATATTAATCATTTTCATTATTTTTTCTCAATTAAAATTTAAATATAATCAATTTATCAATTTATTCAACTTATTATCACTTTTAATCATTAATTATCATTTTTTTTACCAATTAGTTTATATTATCATAGTTTCAAATCAACGAAAACTCATCGGTTTTCTTTTAAAATTGGATATTATATTTTATTTTGATTTACAAAAACATTCTTTTTTTTTATTTTTTTTCCACCATGCAATCAAGCATTCACTTTGATTTCTTCCAACTTTTTATTTTTATTTTTGATTTCTCAAAAGAC
Organism: Cordylochernes scorpioides; assembly: GCA_030710605.1. Taxonomy (NCBI): domain Eukaryota; kingdom Metazoa; phylum Arthropoda; class Arachnida; order Pseudoscorpiones; family Chernetidae; genus Cordylochernes; species Cordylochernes scorpioides. The sequence goes on from CP092867.1 coordinate 30,623,814, forward strand.
CTAATAGTACTCCCTCGATTTCCATTCCCAATTTCGAGTAGAGTATAGTTAGGCATTTTTCCTTTTTCTCACCATGCACCAAACATTCACTTTGATTTCTTCCAACCTTTATTTTTATTTTTTGATTTCTCAAAAGCCCTAATAGAACTCCCTCGATTTCCATTCCCAATTTCGAGTAGAGTATAGTTAGGCATTTTTCCTTTTTTTTTCACCATGCATCAAGCATTCACTTTGATTTCTTCCAACTTTTTATTTTTATTTTTATTTTTTGATTTCTCAAAAGACCTAATAAAAATCCCTCGATTTCCATTCCCAATTTCGAGTAAAATATAATTAGGCATTTCTTTTTTACCATGCAACAAGCACTTTTCTTTTTTTTTCACCATGCAACAAAGCATTTTTTTTTTTTTTCACCATGCAACCAAGCATTTACTTTGATTTCTTCCAACTTTTTATTTTTATTTTTTGATTTCTCAAAAGCCCTAATAGAACTCCCTCATTTTTATTTCCAATTTCGAGTAGAAATTAGTTAGGCGCATTTTCTTTTCTTTTTAATCCACTATGTACCTTAGCATTCATTTTGATTTCTTACAATTAAAAAAAATTTTTTTTGATTTCTATTAATTATACTCAACCTATATCATCAACACCATTCTATTTTACTTCTTATATCACCACCAATGCTTGTATATAGACTCTCAATACCCACAACTAATTTTCCCACAAAATTATTTTTTACTTTACAGAATTCTCTCAGGCTAACCCCTTCTTGAATTCTTCACATGTAGGGGGCGCATCTGTCATAATTTGTATATAATTGTATGCACCCCCGACCCACTATGCATGTACAATGTATGATTTTCAAAAATTTAATAAAGAATAAGGTAACTGGAGGAAAGAAAGTAGCAGCAAGACATAGGAAGTAGGCTTAAAGCGGACACCACTATTAATAATTTGTACAGTCAACACTTCCTGACAGGGCCGGACGTATCTGGTGACCGCAGAAGTTATAAAAGTTGAGAGACGCCCAATATTTCCGGAGCAGGACCGGACGTATCTGATAACCGCGGAAGTTATAAGAGTCGAACTAACACCCAATACTTCCTGACAAGATCGGACGTATCTTCCACCAAAGAAAGCCGCAGAGCCAATTAGAAGACAACGCCTAAATAGGTCAACCAATAGAAAAAGGTCATGTGACATCTTTCGACCAATGGGAAAGAAGATAAGTCTTGGTGTTAAATCGAGAAGCAAGAATGGTCAGTAATGCTTTCGCTCCCATAGGAACAACACATATAGTGGCTCCTTCGCTCCCAACAAGGTAACATCTGCTCTCGAGACCTCCCCGCTCATCCCATAGCTAAGTCAATCACCGCCATGTGATCAGATAATTAACAATCAAAACCCGCTCCGCTCTTCTCAAGCTTTCTTTCCTCCAACCCAGTTGCCTTTTATTTTCAAACCCCATCACGTGTCCTGATTATTCTTAACTGTATGCTTCAACTTCCACTCAAACGACTGCGTTTCAATCAAATCTCACCATTCTCATCGAACAACAAGAAATTCCGCAACGACATTGTCACATATACATCTACTCTAACTTGACAATACTTCTTCTTGCTTCTAAAACAATATATTCTCTATTGAATATTGCAGTTTTACATAGGTATATCAGAATTCATACTATTAATAGACGTGGAAGATTCTTTTAAAAATTAAACAATTATCTCTACTGTGTGCCCTTACAACAATTAAAAGTTGACTTTCTTATGAATATTTTATATTTTGATTGATATCACTTACTACAATTTAATCGCAACGATCAGATAATAAATTAACCCTTAGAGTTGATTTTTTTATAAATAAAAATATTTTGATGAAAATCAATTTATCCCTTTAATATATTTTGTTTTTAAAAAATTTAACAGTGATTTGAATGTTCATCTAAAAAAGGTTCTGAATATATTTTCCGAGATAATAAATTAATTAATGATTATCAAATGAGCTTTTTCTTATATATTCATATCTCATATATCTATATATATATATACTAGCGGACGTACCCGGCTTCGCCCGGGTTTTACCCGAGTAAAGGTTTGTCTAACGAATCTCTCGATAAAGTGAACATTTTTTCCCGGTCCCATGAAAAATACTCGATAAGTTGAATAAAATCAATATTAATTGGTTCCCTCGGTAATTGGAAGTTGAAGGAATAGTATCTTGCCTTGGAATTGTATCATTATTCTTGTCTCAAATAAATTGCCGTGTCATCCTGAATTTTGTCTTTCCTAATTTTCTACATTACAAAATCATCGTATCATCATGATAATATTTAGAGCAGATTGTTGAATTATAACAGATAACAGGAAGGAAGACCTTGAAAGCTATGCTCTACATAGAAAGAAATATCTCGGTTTATTAGATGATAAAAGAAGGAAATATATTCAGGAAAAACAAGAAATATTGAGAAATATTAAAGATTCAAAGTCCTTTTGGAAGACCATTGCACTATTTAAAGGAGCAACAAAAATTCAAGGAGAAATTACTGTACAGGAATGGCACGAATTTTATTGCGAATTAATGAGTATTGAGGAAAAAGAGAAGATCTGTAATATAGAAGTGAGGATCTCGCCGAGCGACCCAATACTTGATCCAGAGATAACTTCTGAAGAGATAGGCAGGGCAATCAGAGATTTGAAAAATAACAAGGCAAGTGGACCTGATGACATCCCCAATGAAATAATAAAAGTACTCCCAGACTCATACATGGGTTTATTAGAACAATTTTACAATAGAGCTCTGATAATGGGACACTATCCTACAATATGGACTAAATCGATCATACATCCAATCTTTAAAAGCGGTGACAAAGACAACCCTTCAAATTATCGTGGTATAGCACTGATAAGTAATTTTTCGAAACTTTTTACAACAATACTAAGATCAAGACTGAATGAATGGGTAGAAAGAAGAAACGTCATTCCAGAAAATCAGGCGGGTTTCCGAAGGGGCCGATCGTGTGTGGACCTGATATTCACGTTGACCTCTCTAATACAACTTTCACTGAGGAAAAAGAGAGGAAAATTATATGTATTTTTTGTTGATTTGAGAAAAGCATTTGACACAGTTCCTCACTCATTACTCTGGAAGAAATTAACCAATCTGGGCGTGAGCTATCAATTTATACATGCAATTAGAAATTATTACGAACAGGCGACTGTGGCAGTCAGATGGAGGGGTTCAATTACAGAAAATATTAAGATACATTCGGGCGTTTTACAAGGAGAGCCACTATCGCCATTACTTTTTATATTATTTATGACGGACCTGATTAAAATGTATGACAACTCAGATCTGACGAGTGTATACCTTCCGGAATTTGGTGATGTTCACCTGCTGATGTATGCAGATGATATTGCTATTATAGGGGAGTCGAGGGTAAACCTCCAAAAAAAGATTAATTTATTGAAGGAATATCTTGGTGTGAACGAAATGACACTGAACGAGTCCAAATCGAAGGTTATGGTATTTCGCAATGGTGGTAAACCCTCAAGAGAAGATAGATGGTACTGGAATGGTAAACCTCTGACGGTAACAAGAAGATATAATTACTTGGGATACCCTCTGGTCAGTACAACTAAAACCACTCAAGCCGCAAACTTTTTCAAAGGAAAAGCACTTGCGGCAATAAATGCTACAACCCCAATATTGGCGAAATCAAAAATTAATTCACTAAACTCTGCAATGAAACTGTTTGACTCAATTGTGATGGCTGTTTTGATGTATGCTGCTCCAATTTGGGCAACAGAGTATAAAGATTTATTAGACCATATACAAGATACATTTATTCGTAGGTTTTTGAATTTGCCTAGATATACACCAGGATACATAATAAGACCAGAAACAGGCCGCGTCTCATTAATAATAACAGCTCTGAAATTGACCTTGAAATATTGGCTGAGGGTGCTGAGTATGGATACAAATAGACTGCCTCGAATTTGTTTAACTAGAATGAGGCAATTATCCTGTGCTACAGGTGCGCCCATCGGTTTTATAAAACAATTAAGCAATTTACTTAATAATAACGGATCCTCGTGGCTTACTTATTGTAATGATCCGGACTCACTAAGGAATGCTATCCCTGGAATATTAAGAACTGCGATAGAGCAAACAATACAAAACGACCTAACAAGAATAACCCAATCAAAGTTATATTCCCACTATAGAGACATATATACAACCTTTACCACCGAAGAATACTTCTTAACTGAACTCCCTTTTCCTATCATCAGATTAATTGCACAATTTAGAACCCTTTCAATTTTTTTCAGAGAACACCATTTGATTTTATTGAGGCGTGAAGACCTGAAATGCACTTTCTGTGGATCAGGAATAACAACGGAGATGTTGCATTACTTATTTGACTGTGCTGCTCTGTCTGAGGAAAGACGAAAACTAAATGATAAAACGGGGCAACTTTGTCCTTCATTTCCGGCACTGATTAATGAAATATCAAAGAATAGGTATATAGCGATGGCGATATTTGGATTCCACAAGACTATATCCCGGAAAAAGGCCTCACAGTGTTCTCCCTATCCCTTGTGAACTGGCGAATCCTGTATAGGGCGAGTGGCCCTAAATAAAGGCTTTTTGTTGTTGTTGTTGTTGTTGTTGAATTATAACAGATAAATTAGAATATTTATCTTGATTATTTTAAAGCGAAAAGTTATTTCAAAAATTTTATTTGCTAGAAACCTTCCCAGTACTATACTAAATAACTTCCCAAAGTTTCATGGCGTTCCAATGAGTAGTTTGGTCAGGCATAAAGGACAACCAGACACACACACACATACATTCATTTTTATATCTATATATATTATATATATATAAATGAATGTATGTGTGTCTGCTTGTCCTTTATGCCTGACCAAACCACTCATTGGACGCCATGAAACTTTGGGAAGTTATTTAGTATAGTACTGGGAAGGTTTCTAGCAAATAAAATTTTTGAAATAACTTTTCGCTTTAAAATAATCAAGATAAATATTCTAATTTATCTGTTATAATTCAACAATCTGCTCTAAATATTATCATGATGATACGATGATTTTGTAATGTAGAAAATTAGGAAAGACAAAATTCAGGATGACACGGCAATTTATTTGAGACAAGAATAATGATACAATTCCAAGGCAAGATACTATTCCTTTAACTTCCAATTACCGAGGGAACCAATTAATATTGATTTTATTCAACTTATCGAGTATTTTTCAAGGGACCGGGAAAAAATGTTCACTTTATCGAGAGATTCGTTAGACAAACCTTTACTTGGGTAAAACCCGGGCGAAGCCGGGTACGTCCGCTAGTATATAGATATATATGAATGTATGTGTGTCTGTCTGTCCTTTATGCCTGACCAAACCACTCATTGGAACGCCATGAAACTTTGGGAAGTTATTTAGTATAGTACTGGGAAGGTTTCTAGCGAATAAAATTTTTGAAATAACTTTTCGCCTAAAAATAATCAAGAAAAATATTCTAATTTATCTGTTATAATTCAACAATCTGCTCTAAATATTATCGTGATGATACAGTGATTTTGTAATGTAGAAAATTAGGAAAGACAAAAATCAGGATGACATGGCAATTTATTTGAGACAAGAATAATGACACAATTCCAAGGCAAGATATTATTCCTCTAACTTCCAATTACCGAGGGAACCAATTAATATTGATTTTATTCGACTTATCGAGTATTTTTGAAGGGACCGGGAAAAAATGTTCACTTTATCGAGAGATTCGTTAGACAAACCTTTACTCGGCCCAGGCGAAGCCGGGTAAGTCCGCTAGTATATATATAAAAATGAATGTATGTGTGTCTGTCTGTCCTTTATGCCTGACCAAACCACTCATTGGAACGCCATGAAATTTTGGGAAGTTATTTAGTAAAGTACTGGGAAGGTTTCTAGCAAATAAAATTTTTGAAATAATTTTCGCCTAAAAATAATCAAGATTATATTATATTAACTTTATTAACATCATGAAACGCGATATCCCAAACTCAGGGATATTTGCGCCAATACATTTCACTGCATTACAGCAATTCGGCTATATACAATCCTGTTCAATTCATTATTTTACATAAATTAACTAAAGAAAATTGTCCAAAGAGAAAAACAAACAACAAAGCAAAACACACAGAGCAAGCATCGCAGTTCTTTTTTTTTTCTAAGATTCCTTCTCTTTTTTCCAATTCCAGAGAAAGTTGTATATGTATTTACAAAATTGATCAAAATTTTTATACTTTTCTTTTTTGTCTACAAATTCATCAAGCTGTCCAATACGACCAAATCTATTTTCCCTAAAATCCCGGAAAATTGGGCACTCCAGAAGTAGATGTCTCGCGTCTTGAATTTCACCTCCGCAGAAGCATCCTGGTTCCTTCACGGCGCCGATAGTTGCCAAAAATTTCCCAAAATTGCCATGATCTGTAATGAATTGGATATTATAAAAATTTGGACGGAAAAATCTTGGAATTCCTAATACGAAAAAGCTTCTGAAAATTTCATTAGTGTTCTCAAAAATTTCATTCATTTTTGCGTGTAAGAATGATTTGACTATACTTGGAGCATGGGGTTCGTAGGTAATTAGATCTTCAATGGACATTTGAGCTAGATCAAATTTGATTATTCTGGATTCTATATAATCTGTTAGGAGTGGAATTTTTGCCAAGCTATGCACACAGTTTGATGAAGTGGTTTTGTATGCTCTAACTGCCCATAAAATGATCTGGTACTGCATGGAGTTCAGTTTTTGTTTACAACGATTGTTTAAATATTTGAACCAAATTTCAGAACCGTATGTAAGTACAGGCCTAATGATTGTTTTGAATAAAGTTAACCTCTTTTCAGTGTCTAAACCCCACATATTGCCACTTAGTGAACATAATAAATTTTTCATACGTCCTGCCTTACACAGAATATCATTAACATGCGGTGTAAAGTTAACTTTGTTTTTCCATTTGTGATTAGAAAATTTCATTCCCAGAATTTTTACTTGCTTGACCGGCATTATTATATTGTTATTAACCTTAATAGGTATTTTTTGTCTGTTATGTAGGTATAGCATATTAGTCTTCTCTGTACTGATCGTTAATTTATTTCTATTACACCATTGGATCACATAATTTAAAGTGTATTCACTTGCGGTTTTTAGTCCTTCAATAGTCTTATTCCAGCAAATTATTGTAACGTCGTCTGCATAACATATAATATCTGCATTCATTGAATCAAAATTTATCAACAAATCATTTAGCAAAATATTCCATAGAAGTGGAGATAAAGGTCCACCCTGTGGACATCCTTTAGTTAGTTTCTTATAAAAAGTTTCTGATTCGTATGTAAATTTCACCTCCCTTTCATTATTCAAATAAGATTTTATGATCCGTATTAAATCTGAAGGAACATCATCATTATCCATTCTTTTTATAATAGCAGGCCACCATGCATTGTCGAATGCACCCGCAATATCTATAGCTATCAAGGAAGTCAATTCTTTTTGTTTATGTTTCAATATAGTTTCTATAATTTTATCCATTCCAGTAATTGTTGATCTAGATTTCATAAAACCATGCTGCCTTGAGCTCATTAAATTATTCTCTAAATAATAGTTACTTAATTTATTTTTTATTATATTCTCAAATGTTTTAGATAGATTAGATGTCAATGATATAGGTCTATAACTTTTATTTATTTCATAATTCGTTTTGTCTGGTTTTGGAATTATTTTTAAGAATGATTTTTTCCATTCATCCGGATAATATCCCATTTCTATACATTTATTGAATAATTTATGCAGAATTGGGATTATTTTTATTTTAGCCTGTCTAATCATATTGTTACTAATGTAATCAGGGCCCGGTGCTTTTTTAATATTTGTTTTTAAAATTGTTTCCTCTATTTCCTTAGATTCGATATAAACACTACTTTTATTTTTATATTTAGGCGTATAATTTCTAATCAAAATATGATCATCTTTATCCAAACCTCCAATATCATCCTGAAATAGATCGTTCATTAAACTTTTTATTTTGTCGGTCTTTAAATGATCTGGTAAATTATCTATTAGTGGTAATCCTAAATTTCTATTTTTCGATCTCAATGACTTGAATATCCTGTAAGCATTACCAAATGAGTTATTTGAATGACTTTCTTCTATAAAAATTCTCCAACTCGCTCTTTTTGCCTTTTTACTTTTATTTAAATATTTATTTCTCATTGATTTATAGGTCTTTTCAAGGACCTTTCCATGTCGGTAATACAAATTTCTAATATAGTGGAAATCGTTTTTCATTTTCTCCAGCTTCCCATCCCACCAGTATGTATTTGTTTTATGATGAATCTGTTATGAATCTAATTTATCTGTTATAATTCAACAATCTGCTCTAAATATTATCATGATGATACGATGATTTTGTAATGTAGAAAATTAGGAAAGACAAAATTCAGGATGACACGGCAATTTATTTGAGACAAGAAAAATGATACAATTCCAAGGCAAGATACTATTGCTTTAACTTCCAATTACCGAGGGAACCAATTAATATAGATTTTATTCAACTTATCGAGTATTTTTAAAGGGACCGGGCGAAGCCGGGTTTGAAATAAAATATTTACACAACGTGTATGAATCTCCAAATATATTAGTTAATAAATTAGTCAAAATAAATAACATATTCACAAAAATTATAATAAAAAACATTAATTTAAATTCAAAGTTATTTTAATGAAAAAATTTTGCTTGTAAAAAATATATATATATTGATGAACATTTATGAATACATATTTGATTCAATTTTCATATTCTTGTGTTAATGATGAAGAGAAATAAATATTCTTGGGAATAAAAAAAAGGGACGAATACATAAAAGAAAATATAAGAATAGATTCCTGATCGACTTCAGGATATGCTGTTCCTAATATATTATACATGATTAGAAATATAAACCTCTTTGTCTGGAATAATTCCTTATATGATGATGAGCAGGATGATGCGATTGTTGAAAACCTTAAAGAAATGATCTGACAAGATAATCTAAGTACTCTATCCTCCTCCGAGATTTAACAAGCAAAAATAATAATTTTAAACGATATATTTATAAAAGAGAATCTTGTGATCGTGCAACTAAAAGGTGCTGATGGCTTGCGAAATCTGTTGGAATGATTACTAACTAATCGTTTATTTTTAATTATTACAGAATTGGCCAAGCACCCTTTCTTGATTAATCAAGAAAGGCTAATCACTTACGCATTTCAGGCTATTGGCTTTTATAAGCGTGGTGTAAGCTTACCTCAACAACCAAAAAAGCTGGTCTTTGGGATATCTTGAAAAATCATGAAACGGGTATTTAGGCCAGAAGGGCGTGTAACAGCCTGAAACGCGTACGTGTGGTTAGCTTTATTAATTAAAGAAAGGGTATTTATACAATTCGAGAATAATTAAAAAATCAACGATATGATGATTTCGACAGATGGTGCAAGCCATCGGCAAATTTTAGTTTCACGATCAGGAGATGCCCTTTATCCACCTGATACAAGTACAAATTCACTTTTATACTATTTTCAGATATAGTTTAATCCAGAAGAGAGTGTTATTTCTTTTATATAAGTTTCATACATACATCACAAGCTTTACTACAGAGCAGGAGGGACAAGCACTGTTCTGTCCTCCCAAGAGAACAACAGTCTTTGATTTCCAGACTTGAGTCTGGTCATCTACTGACAATGACTTTCCAGAATGGTTGCAAGGTTTTCCCACTATGTACTAAGTGCAATTCTCAACCTGTAACCGCAAAACACATTATTAACTGTATTTACTCATCCATTGATGAGCTCTACTCTTCCCCAGCAGACAACATCAAAAGTCTCAAGCTTTACAAGCTTGATACCTTAATATGATTGAGTGGAGATAAGAAAGAAGAAGTAAAAGGAGCTTTAATTTCATCCAACTTAAAAACTTCTTTATCACCACCATTTCTTTTTGTACTGTGGTGATAAATAACGGCATTGTTTAAATGCATTTTTTAAAGATAGAGGTTTCACTTTTGGTACATGGAAACTCTCCTCCCCCGCAATTTTATGTTTACCTTTTAATATAGAAAGTTTTACAAGATTATTCATTCGCCTATTTTTGTAGATATTTGTGCTACCAGTTCTAAGTTTTATAGAAAAGTTATAAATAGAAAAAGAAGAGAGAGGGAGAGAGAGATTACTAGAAGACATACAAGTGGATCTCTCAATCAATACTGTTTATAGAGGATTATCTATTTAAAAAAAGGGCAATCAATGGTAAAAAAAAGCATCAATATTATTTCCATATAAGACCAAATGTCGTAATGTATTATATTTCAAAACCTCTTAACGAGTTTCTTAAATAGTCATTTTTAATTTTGAGAAACTACTTGTAAATGTGCATTCAAAGAATTTTAGTGTTTTGGTTTAAATACACATCTCTGTACCAGGCTAATGTTCGGGATAAATACACTTATGGACAAAACTTAAGGAAGTTGTATCTTTTAGCATGTATATCGGGATTCAGACAATAATTCTGAAAGTTATTTGATACACATTGACCTTTATTGAAAACAAACGAGATAACAAAGTGTAAAAAATTGCCTCTGTCTCTTTAAAATACATACGATCTGTGCAACATCGAAGACTTTACATTTCCTTAACTTTTTGTACATGAGTATAGATAACGATGTGAATATCCTAGAATTTATCTATCGCACGTGCTACGAACCAATGCTCTGCTTAAAACATAGATACAAGTGGAGTTCTCTCAATAAGTGCTCGCGCTCAGAATCAAAACGCAATTTTCAAAATCAAACTATTTATTTTCGAACAAAGAGTTTACTTTTCGGAATATACGCTTCTCTCTCAACGTCCCTGCCATTTTTCAACTCTTTCTCCAAAAATATGAATTGTCAAGGTATCCAAAATACGCCCCCGTCTCCCCCCCCCCCCCCGCCTCCGCCCCCAGTTCTTAAAAGAGTTTAAAATATAGAGATAGATATTTATAACCCAGGTTCCTTGAGCGCACAACACCTACTACCTGGCTTAAAACCAATATTATATCTTATAAAATTATCTAATATCGTATTCAAAATAATTGGTATTATTTCTAATTAAAATATATAAAAATTTACTCGTTTATAATAAAGTTTTTAAAATTCTGCTAACAAAATGTACAAAAATAAAAAGTTTCAATTTCAATTATTGTTGAAATGCTATATAATAATTAGCAACAATGGTAATATATGCCCAGAGTAATTATTTATTTAGAAATAAACAAATGGCCGCTTTATGTCAATTTAAATCATCTAACACCCATGACACTTTCGACCAATAATGGATGCTTATGTTAAGAAGCAAGATGAAGAGAAATTAAGAGAATCAGCAAGTATAGGTGACGAAGAAAGTCTTAGAACTTTAATTAGTAAAGGAGTTAACGTTAATTCTCAAAACGAGGTAAACGGATGGTAAGATTTTCTCTCGCATACACACACACCCATAACCTCAATTTAAAAAAAATACTTATCATCATTAATTACAATTTAAAAAATCGGTATTTTGGGGAGGTTTCAGGGCAGTTACCCATGTTTGCCAACCTAAATTTAACGTAAATCGTTCAAATGGCATGGTTAGGGTTAGTAAATATGGGAACTGGTCCCAAGACTTCCAAAGTGCCCCTTAGAGAGAGTTGCTTACCAGAGAGCAGAAAATTGGTTTAAAAAAAGCAAATTGGCCATGAAAACTGGTCAATAGGTGTCCACCTAAATATGAGGTTTAATGGCATTAATTCACAGAAACCTGACAAAAGAATGACCAGAATGCCAAATCTAGCACTACAATCAACTCCTATAGACAATAAAACTATTCATGGTTAGTAAAGAGGTGGCACTAGTTACATTTAAAATTACTGTGACATGGGTGACTTCACTGAGCATCCTGGTCAAAAGTTTCCATTTCATCTATGTATATTCCAGATAATTTGACCATTTTGTTTCTCACTGAACCCTATTTAAAGTTTCCACTCTAGGTTTAAAGCATTTATAGGGTTGGTTCTATAGGTTTGAAGCCTATATATAGATGGCTTTCTAGGTTTGAAGCCTGTATAGGGTTGGCACTCTAGGTTTGAAGCCTGTATAGGGCTGCCACTCTAGATTTGAAGCCTGTATAGGGCTGGCACTCTAGGTTTGAAGCCTGTATAGGGTTGGCTCTCTAGGTTTGAAGCCTGTATAGGGCTGGCACTCTAGGTTTGAAGCCTGTATAGGGCTGGCACTCTAGGTTTGAAGCCTGTATAGAGTTGGTCCTCTAGGTTTGAAGCCTGTATAGAGTTTGCTCTCTAGGTTTGAAGCCTTTATAGGGTTGGTACTCTAGGTTTGAATCCTGTATAGAGTTGGCTCTCAAAATTTGAACCATGTAAAGGGTTACCTCTCTAGGTTTAAAGCCTGTATAGAGTTAGCACTCGAGGTTTGAAGCCTGTATAGAGTTGGTACTCTAGGTTTGAAGCCTGTATAGAGTTGGTACTCTAGGTTTGAAGCCTGTATAGAGTTGGTACTCTAGGTTTGAAGCCTGTATAGAGTTGGCACTGTAGATTTAAAGCCTGTATAGAGTTAGCACTCGAGGTTTGAAGCCTGTATAGAGTTGGTACTCTAGGTTTGAAGCCTGTATAGAGTTGGCTCTCAAAATTTGAACCAGGTAAAGGGTTGGCTCTCTAGGTTTGAAACCTGTATAGAGTTGGTACTCTAGGTTTGAGGCCTGTATAACATTGGCACTCTAGGTTTAAAGCCTGTATAAGGTTGGTCCTCCAGGTTTGAAGCATATATAGGGCTGGCACTCTAGATTTGAAGCCTGTATAGAATCGGCACCATAGACTTGAAGCCAAAAGAAGACTGTGCAGGACGGCACTCCACTGGGCAGCTAAGCGAGGCCACACCAGTTTAGTCAACCTCCTGGTATCCCACGGGGCTGACCCCAGCATCTGCTCCAAGGCAGGGGAAACTGCAGCCATGGTGGCTGACAGAGATGAAGTGAGAAGCCAGCTTGGAGGTGGCGGCCTCTCACATCGCAGCAGCCCTACTGAGCCTGCCATCACCCCGCACTACCTGACCCACCCACCCCTCGCCCCCAGGGTGGTGGAGGGTAGCTCTGCTTCCTCATTCAACTCTGCAGGTAAACTTATGGCACTGTAGTGTTTGGTTGCCAAACTACCCACATATACCTAAACTAGACGAATGGCCCGGGCAACGCCCGGGTTTTACCCGAGTGCGAATATATTTTAAAAACGTTGTCTTGGGTGGTCGCTATAGACAGGGTGGTCTGTATAGACAGGTGTATGTATCACACAGCTGATAAAAGGGTTGTCTAGAGTGGCCGCTATAGACAGGGTGGTCTGTATAGACAGGTGTATGTATCACACTGCTGATAACAGGGTTGCCTAAAGTGACCGCTATAGACAGGGTGGTCTGTATAGACAGGTGAATGTAACACACTGATGATAACAGGGTTGCCTAAGGTGACCGCTATAGACAGGGTGGTCTGTATAGACAGGTGGATGTATCACACAGCTGATAACAGGGTTGTCTAGAGTGGCCGCTATAGACAGGTGTATGTATCACACAGCTGATAACAGGGTTATCTAGAATGGCCGCTATATACAGGGTGGTCTGTATAGACAGGTGGATGTATCACACAGCTGATAACAGGGTTGTCTAGAGTGGTCGCTATAGACAGGGTGGTCTGTATGGACAGGTGGATGTAACACACTGCTGATTACAGGTTTGCCTAAAGTGACCGCTATTGACAGGGTGGTCTGTATAGACAGGTGGATGTAACACACTGCTGATAACAGGGTTGTCTAGAATGGCCGCTATAGACAGGTGTATGTATCACACAGCTGATAACAGGGTTGTCTAGAGGGGGGCAGGGAGGACACGTGTTCGCCGGCAGCCAATGGGCGCGCATTCTATCCGTGAGCTTCAGACAGAATAAGGCAATTATATATATAGATTAGCAGGATTTGCACGTTGTCAACAACAGGTGGTTAAAGCTAACATTTCATTTGCATCTTGGTCGATTTTAAAAAATATTTTTTCTTCCTAATCTACTATGCAGGCCAGGTCATTCTGCAATTTAGTTTAAGTCATTTAGAAAATTTTTCTCAATATCCCCATTTTTTTTTCAAACCAGGTTTAATTTGGCTTTATGCTTCTAAAGGCAAATAATTGTGAAACACAAGCATAGAGTTGGCTAGTCTAGATTTGAAACCTGGCTGGTATTCTAGCAATTATGGAACTCCTAGTGTATTCCTGCTTGCATGCTAGAAGGGCTGGTGAAAGAGTGGTATGATCCGTAGATTTTCAACAGCCACGACTAGGGATAGAATCATGAATTGGGCACTCTTTTCTGAAAAAAAAATTGCTTCAATTTCCCCCCCGATTCTTGAAAAAGTTCAACCCCGCCAACGGGGCTCTGGAATACTTGTAAGTGTAATAGTCAAAGTTTTTTCTACATGTGTAGAACTGTGGGGTACTGATGGTAAAATCAATCGCCAACAACTACCCACCATAATTATCATGGCGTACGTAGGATAAGTACCACCACCACTAATTATATGTGGGTCTATATGGTGTCCAGTTTATTTGTCAGCTAATTGGTTCTCTTATCAGCCAATCTTATGTTGTTTCTTATCCCCTTGTGTAAAGATCACACGAATTCCATGAGTTCATGCTCCTCGAGCTGTTTTATGATGAGCAGCGGCCTCTCCCAAAGGTCCTGTTTAGTGCATCTAATGCAAGTCAAAATGTGTTCTGGAGCTGCAGAGCCAATCTTATTGTTTAGCCAATCAGCTTACAATGTTTGCTTTAGCTCAATGGTTACATTGAAAAATGAAGTACTACATCTTCTTTCTTATTAGAAGTATTATATCAAATGTGAGAAAGGGGGTATGGGGTTTCTTTTTTTTTTTTCAACACTAAAAAGAATTGTAGTTATATCTATTTATAATTTCTTAAAATTGAAGATACTGTGGCGTGTCGATTTATTAGTCCAGCGATGGCCCAAAAAAGTATTTCAAAGTTAGTGTTTTATTGGTGTTACGTATTAGCTACATTTTTATAGGAAGTCAATAAAGGGAGACAAAAGGACAACACCCTAGAATTTCCATTGGGTTATGATTGACTTCCATCGATCTGCCGCGCTTCGCAGCGGTGGTCATCTCCTATTTCCAGGCCCCGCTTGTATGTTTGCCGTGGTCCGTCATCCCAGCAGGCTGGAAGGAAGTCTCTCGGCTCCCACAATACTTCGGCCAGTAAATATTTTTTGTTTCATGACGTTTCGACAAAAATCTTTTGTCCACGTCAGGAGCAAATAAAAATTAAAACGTTCGGCAAGGCGTTAAAAATTATTCGGTATTTATAAGTTGAAAAAAAAAACAACACAAATTTCATGTTAAGTACTATATGAATCATATTCTAATATTAGTTTTTTTTTTTTTTTAATCTTTATATTATAGGGATCTGATGTTGGATTCTTCCCTACTCTGTAATGGTAAAAATAGATTGTTTTGATATTATACTGGCATATTTTTGGATTTAATTATTCTTAGCATTTTTTTTTGTCACATGTTCATCATTGGCCAATTATCATGTAAAATTTCATGGATTAAAAATACTCTCTCTGTGTACAGATAATAAACTTTCAGATCATTTTTATCTACTGCAGCACATGACTGATATAGAGTTGTTGTTGTTTCTTATCCCCTTGTGTAAAGATTACACCCCATTCCATGAGATCAGATGGTATAGAGTAGAAGGGACAAGAACCAATTCTGTCCTCCCAAGAGAACAGCATTCTTTGATTTCCAGACTTGAGTCTGGTCATTTACGGATAATGACTTTCCACTATGGTTGCAAGGCTTTCTCACTATTGTAGCAAATTGAAACTATTTTAGACAAAACATTCTTTTTTAAACTAAACAGTTTTTCTACTGCCCTTATTGCAATGATAAATTAATGGGAGGGCCTGGCTCATCAGTGGTGAACCCTCCCAGAGGTCTCGACTGTTTAATTTTCAAAAGAATCATATGCATCTAAAATAGATTTCCTATAACAAATGGAGCGCCAATGCATCGTATTTCCCACTCTATGTACTAAGTGTCAACCCACATCATTTGACTGTTTCAACTCGTCTATTAATGAGCTCTACTCATTCCAAGGAGAACATTATCAAAAAAAATGTCAAGCTCTACAGGCTCATTGATACCCTAATATGATGGAGTTGAGATAAGAAAGAAGATAATTCATTAAATTGGTTCTAAAAAGTTGTTGTTATTATATGGTCCTTTGACAAAATCAAAAGGGAATCTCCGCCTTTGCCGGTCCCAAGCCCGGATGAAAAAGGAGGAGGGGGAGCAGTAACAGGCTCACTAAAAAAACCTGGGCTCAACTGGCCTGGCTGATAGTATCCTGTAAGGGCTCCTGATCCAGGTATACAGAATGAGCAGTGTTTGTACTCCATGTTAGGAGCGGCTGCACATGGCGTCTGTTCCTCATGTCAGAGGCGGCAATTTCTTTTGGAGCTAAGTCGGCCTGCTACTGAGTAGTGCTCCCAGTCTTAATAACAAAGGCAGATGCATTCTACTTCACCCAGTGTGGAGATAATAAAGAAAGAATAAGGAATCTAGGTTTTGGTTTCTTTTTACAATTATTTCTCGAGATTTCAGGCTAACATGCCCTTCAACACAGAGACCCAGAAGTAGTACTACTACAGAATTGTAAAAAGAAACCAAACCCTGGATATCTTATTTATTTTGTCAAAAGTGTAAAAGCAGGGAAGAATCTTTGTTATATGGTTCTACTAGACGGGTGACCCGGCTTCGCCCCGGGATTGACCCGTGTGCATATCTACCCGAGTGATATATATTTAGATAAGATTTTTTTTTTATAATTGTTTGTTATTAGCATTATCTATTTGTTTGCATCAGCATAATTTAATCTAATCTTTGATAGAGGGCACTGTTCGTGAGCTAAGTAGAATAATTTGAATATATAGTTTTAATAATTGATTTATATATTTTTTAAAATAGCCTATCGTCTTCCCCGTATTTTTTTACCTATGTATGGAAATTTTGGTTTGAA
The DNA here is from genome assembly GCA_030710605.1 of Cordylochernes scorpioides. Classification (NCBI taxonomy): domain Eukaryota; kingdom Metazoa; phylum Arthropoda; class Arachnida; order Pseudoscorpiones; family Chernetidae; genus Cordylochernes; species Cordylochernes scorpioides. Next base: position 30,641,014 of record CP092867.1, read on the forward strand.
TTAGTGAACTACTGCGAATTTGTATACCGGACATACAAACAAACATTGATTTTTATATATATAAATATTGGGATGATACACCTGGAGTTTGACAACTCCACTACAGAGTGGGATGTTGTAGGTGTAGCGGGAGAGCTGGTGCTGAAGGTGCGAGTGGCCAACCGGGACGACCAGGACTTCATTGAGGTGGAGCTGCCCACCACCCAACTGACCTACGCCACTCTGCTGCATATCTGTTGTCAGGAGCTGGCCCTGGATCCTTACAAGGTGGGTTAGGTTCTTCAGCCCCTGTGTGACTTGTAATATCTGTAAGTCTTCTTCTTTCTTATCTCCACTCAAACATATTAGGGTATCCAAGTTGTGACCCTTGATGGTGTCTGTTTGACAACCATCATGACTGGGTGAAGTAGAATGCGTCTGCCTTTGTCATTAAGACTGGGAGCACTACTCAGTGGCAGGCCAACTTAGCTCCAAAAGAAATGGCCGCCTCTGAATGAGGAACAGAAGCCATGTACAGCCGCTCCTAACATGGAGTACAAATGCTGCTCATCCTGTATCCCCAAATTAGGAGCCCTTACAGGGTACTATCAGCTGAACCCAGGTTTTTTAGCGAGCTTGTTACTGCTCCCCCTCCTCCTTTTTCATCCGGGCTTGGGACCGGCAAAGGCAGAGTTATATCTGTAAGTAACTAGGTAATATGACCTAATATAAATAGTGTGAAGTAACAACATCACACACTATTTATTTATTTGGATATGGTCTTATTACCTTGTATTTATAATCTACTAGCGGATGTGCCCGGCTTTGCCCGGGTTTTACCCGAGTGAATGTTTGTCTAACGAACATTTGTTAAAACAATTCTCTATAAACTTATAAAACGTACTCGGCTTCGCCCGGGGTTTTACCCGAGTAAAGGTTTGTCTAGCGAACATTTGTTAAAACAATTCTCTAAAAACTTATTAAAAAAAAAAAAGATATATTTTGATAATTTGAAACTCGTAAATTTGAATCTCTCGAAAAGTGAAAATTTTTTCCCGGTCCCTGTGTGCCGTGTCATCCTGAATTTTGTCTTTCCTAATTTTCTACATTAGAAAATCATAGTTTTATCTAGTGAACATTTTTTCCTGGTCCCTTGAAAAATACTCGATATGTTGAATAAAATCAATATTAATTGGTTCCTTCGGTAATTGGAAGTTAAAGGAATAGTATCTTCGCCTTGGAATTGTATCATTATTCTTGTCTCAAATAAATTGCCGTGTCATCCTGAGATAATCTTACTTTTGATAAATAATATTTAAGATGACAAACTTAGTGATAAGAAAACTTGTTATCATCGTCACAATGGGGGCGCTGCTTGCGAGTTAAATCTACAAATCTGCAAATAACTCTAAGGATATTCAAGATATTATGAAATTATTTTTCAAAAACCTTCCCGGTGATATACCTAATAATATCCCAAAATTTCACGGCGATTGGATGTATGGTTTTTGAATCTATAGACTACAGACAGACAGACATTCAATTATATATATATAGATTTACTCTTCATTGTTGGCTTTTTATCTTACATTCATTCTTCATTGTTGGCTTTTTATATTACATTTACTATTCATTGTTGGCTTTTTATCTTACATTCACTTTTCATTGTTGGCTTTTTATCTTACATTCATTCTTCATTGTTGGCTTTTTATATTACATTCACTCTTCATTGTTGGCATTTTATCTTACATTCATTCTTCATTGTTGGCTTTTTATATTACATTTACTCTTCATTGTTGGCTTTTTATCTTACATTCACTCTTCATTGTTGGCTTTTTATATTATATTTATTCTTCATTGTTGGCTTTTTATCTTACATTTATTCTTCATTGTTGGCTTTTTATATTACATTTACTCTTCATTGTTGGCTTTTTATCTTACATTCATTCTTCATTGTTGGCTTTTTATATCATATTTACTCTTCATTGTTGGCTTTTTATCTTACATTCATTCTTCATTGTTGGCTTTTTATATTATATTTACTCTTCATTGTTGGCTTTTTATCTTACATTTATTCTTCATTGTTGGCTTTTTATATTACATTTACTATTCATTGTTGGCTTTTTATCTTACATTCACTTTTCATTGTTGGCTTTTTATCTTACATTCATTCTTCATTGTTGGCTTTTTATATTACATTCACTCTTCATTGTTGGCATTTTATCTTACATTCATTCTTCATTGTTGGCTTTTTATATTACATTTACTCTTCATTGTTGGCTTTTTATCTTACATTCACTCTTCATTGTTGGCTTTTTATATTATATTTATTCTTCATTGTTGGCTTTTTATCTTACATTTATTCTTCATTGTTGGCTTTTTATATTACATTTACTCTTCATTGTTGGCTTTTTATCTTACATTCATTCTTCATTGTTGGCTTTTTATATCATATTTACTCTTCATTGTTGGCTTTTTATCTTACATTCATTCTTCATTGTTGGCTTTTTATATTATATTTACTCTTCATTGTTGGCTTTTTATCTTACATTTATTCTTCATTGTTGGCTTTTTATATTATATTTACTCTTCATTGTTGGCTTTTTATCTTACATTTATTCTTCATTGTTGGCTTTTTATATTACATTTACTCTTTATTGTTGGCTTTTTATCTTACATTCATTCTTCATTGTTGGCTTTTTATATCATATTTACTCTTCATTGTTGGCTTTTTATCTTACATTCATTATTCATTGTTGGCTTTTTATATTATATTCTGACCAAAATCTATCTGTGAACTTCACACAGTGAACTTCACACAGACAGAATAAGGCAATTATATAAGTAGATTTACTCTTCTTTGTTGGCTTTTATCTTACATTCATTCTTCATTGTTGGCTTTTTATATTACATTTACTATTCATTGTTGGCTTTTTATCTTACATTCACTCTTCATTGTTGGCTTTTTATCTTACATTCATTCTTCATTGTTGGCTTTTTTATTACATTCACTCTTCATTGTTGGCTTTTTATCTTACATTCATTCTTCATTGTTGGCTTTTTATATTACATTTACTCTTCATTGTTGGATTTTTATCTTACATTCACTCTTCATTGTTGGCTTTTTATATTATATTTTTAGATTGAGATTATTAGCTAGTATGTAAAAAAATTAACTCTGTTGAAATTTAATTTTGTATTTATATATAAATAAAATTAACTCTGTTGATTTTTTTGTATTTAATCGATAACAGCGAAGTTACGCATGTTAAAGTTAGGAAAAATATTTTGATGTTAAGCAAAACCTGCTCCATCTCGTTTTACATAAATGTTGAAAATTTGGTCGAAATTGATGCATTGTAACCAAAGTTTTTAGCGAACACCACTTATGAAATTTCCATTTTATTAATATAGATAATCTAAATTGTGCCTTATCAGTAATATCTGTTCAACCCTCGATAGCTCAGTTGGCAGAGCGAAGGACTGTAGATCTGTCTGACTGTAGTGTTTTCTACCTATAGGCTGCCTCAAATCTAAGACATTACAAAAGATAAGCCTTTATTTAGACAAATACAACCAACTAGAGCACACATACTTATATATATCCTTTTTTATATTTACATAACCTTTCTTTTCTCTATGCAAAATATACATATTTACAGAATTTTTTTGTTCTTAAAAAAATAAGAGAACAAATCAGCATATGGAATCACTATATTATCAACAAGCAATCTGGGGGGACGTTTCATGTGCCATTTTTATTTCTCTAGCTTTTGTGCTAACATGTCCTTCAACAGGAGCACCTAGAAGTGTAACTTCCAGCTAACTATACACATAACTATAAATGATAAGACACAATTTGGATTATTCTATATACAGTTACGAGCGTCATGTGTTCTTAATCAATTCTTCAGTTTTCATCTCTGTCACCGTTTGCTTTTTTTTTTTTGGAATGGCGCTCTCCTATTGGTTGGCTACGATCATGCCACCTTTGCCCCCCCCTACTTGCTTTTTCGTTTTTGTAACTATTGTGTTGGAGCGGGTCGCTCCCTAAATAAATGCATATATTAGTTAATAACTAAATGGAATCCTCTCTTTCTTTTTCCCAGTAAGAGACGCCTACGGAAGCCAACAGTACATAGACAGATAAAGCACATAGGCTATAGTTATTAACTAATATATGCATTTATTTAAGGCGCCAATTTATAATTGTAACAAATAGTATTTGAATAAAAACATTCAATCGGGTAAAACACGGGCGTTGCCCGGGTCATTCGGCTAGTAGATTATAAACACAAGGTAATAAGACCAAATCAAAATAAATATATAAATGATTTATTTATTTGGAGATATGGTCTTATTACCTTGTGTTTATAATCCAATTTGTGCCTTATATTTATAGACTTCAATGGACCTAAGAAGTTATTCTTCCTATGAACTAAAGAAATTGAATTCCACCCAGCACTTTTGTCTGAAGATGGTAACAACGCTGTTACCGAAATGTCACACACTATTTTTTTTATTTGGATTTGGTCTTATTACCTTGTGTTTCTTTCATGTGATGGTACAATTTGTGTGAATTATAGGAACCTCAGATAAAACAAGACCCAAACCTATTTAATAAATTGTGTGTGACAATGTCGGTACAGAAAGTCTGATGATGGTGACAACACTGTTACCAAAACATCATGCACAATTTATCAATTTGGATTTGGACTTATTACCTTGTGTTTCTAATCTATAATCTAAATTGTACCTAATCATTTCTATACCATACAAGAAAATAAGACTTAATCCAAATAATTTAATAGTGTATGGCGTTTTGGTAACAGCATTACCATCATCAAACAAAAGAATAATATTCATTTATTCTTTTGTCTGATGATGGTAACAATGCTGTTACCGAAACGTCATACACTATTAAATTATTTGGATTAGGTCTTATCTTCTTCTTCTTTCTTATCTCCACTCAATCATATTAAGGTATCAGGCTTTGACAACCATCATGATTGGGTGAAGTAGAATGCGTCTGCCTTTGTCATCAAGACTGGGAGCACTACTCAGTGGCAGGCCGACTTAGCTCCAAAAAAAAAAATGGCCACCTCTGACATGAGGAACAGATGCCATGTGCAGCCACTCCTAACATGGAGTACAAACGCTGCTCATCCTGTATCCCTGGATTAGGAGCCTTTACAGGGTACTATCAGTCGGACCAGCTGAGCCCAGTTTTTTTAGTGAGCTTGTTACTGCTCCTCCTCCTTCTTTTTTCATCCAGGCTTGGGACCGGCAAAGGCGGAGCTTCTTATTTTCTTGTATCTATAATCAAAATTGTGCTTTATCAATCTCTATACCATGTTTTGTTGTTGTAATTCAAAGTGTATTGATGTAGAAATGTAATGAGAGAAAGTTACTGTTTTTTATCCCCTTGTGCAAGTATTACACAAGTTCTATGAGTCCGAGCTATGAGAGTGTGCAGGTGGTGAAGGTACGCAAGCTGCCCAACACAGTCCTGCGCAAGGACAAGGATGTACGGAGGCTCCATGACTTCCAGGAGTTAGAGCTGGTGATAGCGGATGGCGTGCTCAAGTCTCGGCTCATGGACAACTCCCATCTGTGCAAGAATGGAACTATTCTCTACTGAGTCTTCATATCACACTCATTTTGTTATTATTATTAGCATTGTTTTTTTTTAATTTATATTTTGACTTCAAATAGGTCACATTTTTATATTAATTCATGCCAAATTTTTTTATTGAATGTTGAGTTTTTTTTTTTTTGCCTCAATTTTATATCAAACTTTTCTTCTTTTTTTTTTTTTTTAACTTATTAAGAGACTTCTAATCTACCATACTGATGTAATTCTAAATGAGGATTTTTTTGTTGTTGTTCAGATGAGATGTGGATTGTGATTAAATTGTTGTTGGAGTATAAGTTTGCGATGGGGAAACTTCTCTAAAATTGGAAGACTTACAGTGGCTTATTGAGAAAATAGTTAAAATGGTACACTTTTGTCCCCCACAGAAAAATCTTTAATCAAGGGTATTGAAGAGTTAAGATTTGGAAGATGTGGATTTATTTCATACATATGTGCGATGTCACCAGAAGGGGATGCTGAAAAAGTTGTTCTTTCAATCACTGAAGGGAAAGATGAAAGAGCAGCTAAAAGATGTTTAAAACTGTTGGAGTATAGATGTCACAAAGCATCTTACTCTCTTAATTTACTCTTATTAAGAAGGTCAACTAAGGAGATGTGAATAGTTTCTAGGCTAACTGCATTGAATTTGGGTCAAAATCTTTTTTTTTTTTTTAATTCTATTCATTGAAGAAGTAACGAATTGATGGCAGATGCACTACAATTCATGTTGTGCTATGTCTACTTTAAGAATTGAAATCTCTTTTTTCTTCCCCTCTCTAAACATTTTTGATGCAATTTCTCAGATGAATCCTATGCAAAGAGTGGGACCATTAACCTGGTAATTATCTCCCCAAGTATTTTCTAACGCAAAGGAAAACATGATTTTATAAAGAAAATAAATCGGGTTTTTTTTTTTTTTTTTTTCTGTTTGAAATGTCTTATATTTTGGAGTTTTAAATTGAGACTTTTTGTAATTTTACATATGATAGAATAGCTGTGATAATATTGGGACTTTAAAAAAAAATTCTGTTATATAAGATCAACTAAGGCAATGTGGATGTTTCTATGCTAACTGCATTGAAATTTGGTCAAAATCTTTTTTTTTTTTTAAATTCTATTCATAGAGATTGATCAGCAAGAAATTAAGAGTGTGTGATACAAGTTAATCCTTTTTTTTTTTTTTAAGTTTTTCAAGAAATCTCCTATCGACAAGGAATTTCTAAAAGAGACTTATTGTTCATTCAACCTTTATCTACAGATGAAAGAGCAGCTAAAAGACGTTTAAATTGTTAGATTATAGGTGTCACAAAGCTTCTTGCTCTCTTAATTTCCTGTTATTAAGGTCAACTAAGGAGATGTGGATAGTTTCTATGCTAACTGCATTGAATTTGGTCAAAATCTTTTTTTTTTTAATTCTATTCATAGAATTTGATCAGCAGGAAATTAAAAATGTGTGATACAAGTTAAATCTTTTTTTTTTTTTTTAAGATTTCAAGAATTCTCATATCTACAGGAATTCTAAAAGAAGGACTTTCAACTTTTATCTCCAGATGAAAGATTTTTAAATTGTTAGAGTAAAGGTGTCACAGACTCTTTATCTCTTAATTTCCTGTTATTAAGGTCAACTAAGGAGATGTGGATAGTTTCTATGCTAACTGCATTGAATTTGGTCAAAATCTTTTTTTTTTTTTTTTCAAAATTATATTCATAGAAATTGATCAGCAGTAGGAGTGTGATACAGGTTTACTTTTCATTTTTAAAGTTTTTTAAGAATTCTCCTATCGACAAGAAATTTCTAAAAGAGAAGGACTTATTGTTCATTCAACTTTTATCTCCAGATGAAAGAGCAGCTAAAAGATGTTTAAAACTGTTAGAGTATAGGTGTCACAAAACACCTTGCTCTCTTTAAAAATGACAAACTTTTTGCACAAAACGTATGCTATATTTTCAATGTGGTGGATTTGAAATATCTTCTGTGCTATATGTTTTAAATATATCTAGTCACACCAAGTCTTTCCATATACAAGAAGGAAATGTTTTGTTAGAGCTATTTGTATCAGGCCTGCATTTTTCATATCACTTTTTGCCTTAAAACAATTTTTGGAAATGTATTGCTCTTTTACTCCTCTACACTTTCAATGTCTTCAGGAAAAAATAAATTTGTGTGTCTGTGTGTAAATATGTTGTCATCATTAAAAAAAAAAACTCTATTCGATGATAAGGCACAATTTGGATTATCTATATATATAAAAATGAATGTATGTGTGTGTGTGTATCTGTCCTTTATGCCTGACCAAACCACTCATTGGAACGCCATGAAACTTTGGGAAGTTATTTAGTATAGTACTGGGAAGGTTTCTGAAAAATAATTTCTTGAATATCCTTGGAGTTATTTGCAGATTTGTAGATTTAACTCGCAAGCAGCGCCACCATTGCGACAATGATAACAAGTTTTTTATCTATAAGTTTATTGTCTTAAATATTATTTATCAAAAGTAAGATTATCTCAGGATGACACGGCAATTTATTTGAGACAAGAATAATGATACAATTCCAAGGCAAAGATACTATTTCTTTAACTTCCAATTACTGAGGGAACCAATTAATATTGATTTTATTCAACTTATCGAGTATTTTTCAAGGGACCGGGAAAAATGTTCACTAGATAAAATGATTTTGTAATGTAGAAAATTAGGAAATACAAAATTCAGGATGACACGGCACACAGGGACCGGGAAAAAATGTTCACTTTATCGAGAGAGATTCAAATTTACGAGTTTCAAATTATCAAAATATATCTATTATTTTTTTAAATAAGTTTATGGAGAATTGTTTTAACAAATGTTCGTTAGACAAACCTTTACTCGGGTAAAACCCGGGCGAAGCCGGGTATATCCGCTAGTAGATTATAAATACAAAGTAATAAGACCAAATCCAAATAAAAAGTGTGTGACGTTTCGGTAACAGCATCAGTACTTTTCAGTACAATCATTCAGTACTTTTGTCTGAAAATGGTAACAACGCTGTTACAGAAAGGTCACACACTATTTATTTATTTGGTTTTATTACCTTGTGTTTAAAAAACTCTATTCGATGATAAGTCACAATTTGGATTATAGATTATAAACACAAGGTAATAAGACCAAATCCAAATAAATAGTGTGTGATGTTTCGGTAACAGCATCAGTACTTTTCAGTACAATCATTCAGTACTTTTGTCTGAAAATGGTAACAACGCTGTTACAGAAACGTCACACACTATTTATTTGGATTTGGTCTTATTACCTTGTGTTTTTAAATTCCATTCATCTGGCTAGCCATTGATACTACTGTTGAACTAGAAGTCGGTGGACAAACAGTATAAATCATCGATTCCTGATAATCACTACCTTTTGGATTGAATCCCGTATTGGGCTCTTATTGTTTGACAACCATCATGACTGGGTGAAGTAGAATGTGTCTACCTTTGTCATTAAGACTGGGAGCACTACTCAGTGGCATGCCGACTTAGCTCTAAAAGAAATGGCCGCCTCTTGAAATGAGGAACAGACGCCATGTGCAGCTGCTCCTAACAAGGAGTACAAATGCTGCTCATCCTGTATCCCTGGATTAAGAGCCCTTACAGGGTACTATCAGCCAGGCCAAGCTGAGCCCAGGTTTTTTTAGCGAGCTTATTACTGCTCCCCCTCCTCCTTTTTCATCTGGCTTGGGACCGGCAAAGGCGGTATTCTCTCTCTCTTCCAGTGAGTGCAAGTAACCAAATGGAGCTTTGGCATATTTGTATGTTTTTTTTTTGCTTATCCCTAGTAGAAGTGGTACAGGCCATGATAATCATGGTGGGTAGAGGTTGACGAATAAATGTGCAAGAGCCCTGTATATTTGTAAATACAAAAGTCAAACTGCTTTCCACATTTTTAGACATGTGGTCACATGCAAAAGTTTTCATTAGGACATAAAACCTTATATATGGATTTACCACTGAGTCTCTGCAAATGAAAAGAATAAAAAGCTAATCAGGTGCACTTAGAGTAAAAATAGCTGCTTACTACTACCCACCATGATTATCATGGCCTGTACCATGTGTACGCTCTAGGGTTAATAATAATTTTTAACAAAGTTTTTTTTAACCATTTGTAAACATTTCATTTGATATCTTTTTCTGGTTATACCATATATTAGTCTGTTGCAAATACGACAGGACATTTCAAGAATAAGCCTAAAAATGTACCAATGTGATAAAATGGAACTGTTCTCATGCCATTTAAATTTACCATTACAGAATAAGATGGTGTTGGATTAAGAAAAGAATTAAAAACCAATAGCCATATGATTCCTCAATACATTCCTGAAATATATATTTATCCTAGCACAAGAGAGAGTGATTACAGGCCATGATAATCATGGTGGAAAAAGTTGACGACTGCTTTTACTGTAAGTGCACCACATGTGAAAATCAGTTCGACTTTTGCACTTACAAATGTGCCAGAGCCCCGTTTGATTACTTGCACTTGCTGGTGGGGTTGGACTTTTGCAAGAATCTGAGGCCATTGTAGCTTTATTTTTAAACCCTTACCACGAGTAAAATCAAAATAAGAAGAAAAAAATTAGACCAAGATTCTAAATTGGAACATTTACTTGTGAGAGAAATTAAAAGTACCCATTACAGAACCCTAATGTCCAGATTCAAAACTGGACAGCTCAATTCTCTTGAGTTTACATCAAGGAAATTCAACAGGTATACAAAAAAAAAAGAATCTTTGAGACAATTCAACAAAAATGATTCTGAGACATAATCCATGAGACCGTACTGAAAGGAATATACAACAACAAATGAAAGCATGTCATCAACTATACAGTAGAACCTCCATGAGAGGACACTTCTCTACAAAGGACAATTTTCAACACCAAAATGACCATTTAATTGCTCTCCAGTAAGAAGACACCTCTTTCTAAAGGACACTTTGTCTCTGCCTTTAGGTGTTGTCCTATAAAGAGAAATTATATACTGTATAAATTGAGGATAACATTTTTTCGATTAAAATACCTTACTCTTAAACTTTTTTTACTTTATTATTCCTAATACACATGGTACAGGCCATGATAATCATGGTGGAAAGAAGTTGGCGACTGATTTTACTGTAAGTAAACCACATGTCTACACATATGAAAAGCAGTTAGACTTTTGTACTTACAAATGAGCCAGAGCCCCGTTTGATTATTTGCACTCGCTGGTGGGGTTGGACTTTGGCAAGAATCAGGAGCCATTGGAGCAATTTTTTTTTTAATTAGAAAAAAGTGCCAATGCAGGATTCGATCCCAGGTCTTAGCAGTCAAAAACAAAGGGTTTAGACCAGGGGTGGCGAACCTGCAGCCTTAAGGCCGCATGTGGCCTTTTCTTGCCCAAGTTGTGGCCTTTTCATAAATTCAAAATTATAATTTTTGTTTCGCAGTTTTCAATTACTTTCATTATTTTATTGAAAATATCAAATACGAATGTCATATATTATATAATATAGTAAATGTAAGTATTTAAATTTAAATTTTTGATCCAATATATGCCTTTTTAATTAAATATATATATATATATATGGATGCGGCCTTCTCAAAAAATGGTAAAATGAAAATTGGCCTTCTAATATAAAAGGGTTCGCCACCCCTGGTTTAGACCATCCTTCCAACGATCCCCTACTTTCAAACTTAAAACACCTAACACAATAACAGCACTTTTAATCATAAAAAAAAAAATGCTCGCAAAAAAATTTAGATTATTCACAAAAAACATTTGTGATGTCACCAACTATACTGAAAATAAAGAATACAACTTTGTAAACACAAGGTAATAAGACCAAATCCAAATAAATAAATAGTCTGTGACTTTTCGGTAACACAGCGTTGTTACCATCTTCAGACAAAAGTACTGAATGAGAAATTTTACCACAGCATGTTTTAAATAGTTACTGTTATCAAGTGTGTAAATGTTACCAAAATGTCACACACTATTTATTTGGATTTGTTCATATTACCTTGTGTTTATAATCTACTAGCCGAATGACCCGGGCAACGCCCGTGTTTTACCCGATTGAATGTTTTTATTCAAATACTATTTGTTACAATTATAAATTGGCGCCTTAAATAAATGCATATATTAGTTAATAACTATAGCCTATGTGCTTTATCTGTCTATGTACTGTTGGCTTCCGTAGGCGTCTCATACTGGGAAAAAGAAAGAGAGGATTCCATTTAGTTATTAACTAATATATGCATTTATTTAAGGAGCGACCCGTTCCAACACAATAGTTACAAAAACGTAAAGCGAGTGGGGGAGGCATGATGGGGGGGGGGGGGGGCAAAGGTGGCGTGTTCGTAGCCAACCAATAGGAGGGCGCCATTCCAAAAAAAGCAAACAGTGACAGAGTTGATTAGATGAGGAATGACGCTCGTAACTGTATATAGAATAACCCAAATTGTGCCATATCAATACAACTTTGTAATATGGGGGGGTCGGTGGAAGGATGGTCTAAACCGTTGGTTTTCGGCCGCTACGACCCGGGTTTGAGTCCCGCATTGGGCACCTTTTTCTGATAAAAAAAAAAAGCTGCTCCAATGGCCCCCGATTCTTGCAAAAGTCCAACCCCACCAGCGAGTGCAAGTAACCAAACGGGGCTCTGGCATATTTGTAAGTGTAAAGTCGAACTGCTTTTCACATGTGGTGCACTTACAGTAAAAGCAGTCGCCAACTTCTACCCACCATAATTATCATGGCCTGTACCACGTGTACTAGGAATAAGCAAAAAAAAAAAAAAACTTTGTAATATTCCATTGAAAATTCTATGTGCCTGCACATAACTATGGAATGAATGGAAAATACCTTTTTGCAAGTTGTTTTTTTTATAATTGAGTTATAAATGATTTAATTCAACCTTTTTTTAAAACTTTATTTGCAACATTTATTTTCTTGTATTCAAATTCTAAATTATCTGAGAAGTGTTTAGCATACAGCGCATTATAACCTCAAACACAAAGAAATCAAAATTAATTACCAATCAATAAAAAAAGTAAACATTAACAATAATAAAAAAAAATGTTTCACATTCTCACAGACTTTTGGCCTTAAATACCTGTTTCATGATTTTTCACGATGCCTGAAGCTTTTTGTTGTTGTTTCTTATTCCCTTGTGTAAAGATCACACGAATTCCATGAGTTCATGATCTCATGAAATGGGATATAAGGGTGCAGCTTTCGTTGATCATGGCACTATGATCCAGGCACACTTTGGTGAAAATCTGACTTTGCCTGTAATTTGAGGCTGTTCCTAACATGGAAGCCTTTGCTGCTGACTCTAACATGAGTACAGATGCAGCTCTTCCATATCCCTGGAGTGGGACCCTTGCTGAGGTCTATCAACTGGGTCAGTTGAACTCAGGATTTTTAAAGAGGGAGTGTCCCTCCTGGTTACAGCATCAAGTCTACCAGAACAAGACTTGATACGACCGTGTAGAGGGTTTACTGTACCTCCCAACAATGTCCACTGCACCACAGGCTAGTTACAGAGGGGTAAGCATGGGAGGCTACTGAAGTTTTTTTTTGGTCGTTGAGGTACGCACCACGCTAACAATGGCCAACAGCCTCCGAAACTTTTCTTGATTATTCAAGAAAAGTTATTTGGCCAATTCTGGAATAATTTTAAAAATCAACAGAATAGTTGATATTTATTCTGACAGATGGCGCAAGTTATCAGCAACTTTCAGTTGCACGATAAGAAGATGCCTTTTTCACATTAACAATATAGTTAAGAGTCAAAAGGCGATCCATTGAATATATTTATATAAAAAAAGTCTATCTGAATCTATGAAAGAAAAACATGTAAAGGCATACATGTATGACAGCGCAAGTGTCCCTAGGGGGACATAGCGCTTCAAATTGAAATAAAATAATAATGAATCAATGAAAGAAAAACAAAATTTTCTCAAAATACTTTGAGGTGTACAAAACAACATTAAACAACAACAACAACAAAATTTTTTTTTTTTTCAAATTATTTCGAGTGATTGCTTTTTCTTTATTAATTTATTGCAAAATAAACTTGCATACACAATAAGGTAATAAATATAATAAAGCACAATTTGGATTATAGATTATAAACACAAGGTAATAAGACCAAATCCAAATAATTAAATAGTGTGTGACGTTTTGGTAACAACGCTGTTACCCGAAAATGTCACACACTATTTAAAAATTATTACCTTGTGTAAATAATAAAATAGTTACTCTTAAGTTTATCTTCTTTCTTATCTCCACACTGGGTCAAGTAGAATGCGTCTGCCTTTGTCATTAAGACTGGAAGCACTACTCAGTGACAGGCCGACCTAGCTCCAAAAGAAATGGCCGCCTCTGACATGAGGAACCGACACCATTGTGCAGTCACTCCTAACATGGAGTACAAACGCTGCTCATCCTGTATACCTGGATTAGGAGCCCTTACAGGGTACTATCAGCCAGGCCAGCTGAGCCCAGGTTTTTTAGTGAGCTTGTTACTGCTACCCCTCTCCTTTTTCATCCGGGCTTGGGACCGGCAAGGGCGGAGTTTTTTAAGTTTATTGTGCAATAAATTGATAAAGAGGAATCTCCCTCTTAATCAATTTACTATACAATAAACTTAGAAGTAACTATTTTATTGTGTGTGCAAGTTTATTTTACACTTTTAAAAATATAAATTAGCAATATGCAATTCCTTAAAATTATATGTATGTACCTCTACAGACCTATAAGGTTAATGTCCATAGGTTCACTAAACACCCCTAAGCTGCCTTCCATAGAAAATGCTGGGTGTATAACAAAATCAATCCAATACAATAGTAGAGCAAGCGGTCTGGAGATTGATTTGGCAAAACTGCTGAGAGGGTTCACCATTGATGAGTCAAGCCCTCTCATTCAATAACTTTTATCATTGCAGTATGGTCTGTAGAGATAAAAAGAAACACATTGCCTAAAAATTGTCTATTTGTTATAGATTTTAGTGATAGATGGTAATTAAATTCACAAATATAAATTAGCAATAAAGGGTAACACCGGGGTAACATTGGAAATTAAAGTATATAAAAGGTTGAAGTTGATCATTTATAGCTCAAAAATAAAAGGAACGGGAGTATTTATTGAATATATTCTTGGGTAGAATTGTATAAACAAGTAAATTCATATTTTGGGAGCTTTCTCATTGTAACTATAGTTGGAGAAAGGGCAAAACCCCCAAAAAGTTTTTTTTTTGCTTATCCCTAGTACATGTGGTACAGGCCATGATAATCATGGTGGGTAGAAGTAGGTGACTGCTTTTACTGTAAGTGCAGCACATGTCTACACATGTGAAAAGCATTTCGACTTTGCACTTACAAATGTGCCAGAGCCCCGTTTGGCTACTTGCACGCGCTGGTAGGGTTGGACTTTTGCAAGAATCGGGGGCCATTGGAGCATTTTTTTTTTTATTAAATCAGAAAAAAAGTGTCCAATGCGGGAATCGAACCTGGGTCGCTGCGGTCGAAAACCAACGGTTTAGACCATCTTTCCACCGACCCCACCCCAAAAAGTTCCTAATATAATCAATTTTTTATTTTATCCTGAAACAATCTTCTCTAAAAAACATATCGCTACCGAAAAAGAAAGCTTCAAATTTATGTATTCAAATGGAAAAATAACATCAAATTAAACAACAAAAAGGAGGGAAACGACCACACAAGGAGATAAAAAGATCAATATTTAAAAAAAAAAAGTATTTATTGGTGGAAACAAAACAAAAAATGAGAAGAAGCTATGAAATATTTACAAATCAGTATTCAATAATGTACTTTGGATAAGTTTGTTTAATTCTTTTTTACAAACTTGGTCCTGGAGATTCAAAAGAGTCAAAACCTCTGAGGTTTTAATTGATAAAACTTTGAACCCAAGACAATGCAACTGCCTGAGTTTTAGTGCCATTTGGCCAGTTGGTAAAGATCCTTTATGAAGAGAAACAGTGGGGTCCCAAAGTTCTATGGCCAGTTTAACCCCAGTATCTGAATGTTCTTCTTTGGAAGACAATGGCACATTGTAGATCTGTTCCTGAAACTCTCCATCTTCTGTGACCTTCATCAATATCCCTGAGATAGGAATGTAAGAAAACACTCGTTTTAACGATATCTTTTCACCTGCATACCGTTTTGCTAAAATTTCTAAATCTATTAGGAATGGTCTAGAATCAAGCTCACCGTTAGAGCAAGGTCCAGGCTTCTCATTCCACTGAAAGGGCAACTTATAGGGAAGCAAATGACTGGCTTCCACACTAATGGAATAATGGATTAACTCCAGAGCAGACCTATTGTACATATTGTTATCCAGGTAAGTTGGGGTGAATAAGGGAAGCAAGCGGTACTTAGGGAAATAGCCCATGATTACCAAGGAATGGAGCGCTCTGACATAGTTAAATGAGAAAGCTTGATTTTCTCTGGGAAAGTTTCTTAGGAACTGAGCTATAACACCAAAGAAATTGGCAAAGTTGGGTCCATAGTTTAATGAGGCAAAACAGTGAAGGATCTTAATACTATCTCTACATATATTGAGGGTGGTAGGCCTCTTGAGCTTGGACAGAATGCTGATAAACCTTTCCTCCATGTGAAAAAAGAAGGTATCATCGTAGAGTCGGTGAGTTTTGAAAATGTTGAGGAAGCACGCTATCTCATTTAATGTAAGTATTTTTAAGTGGCCGTAAGCATAAACTCTTATCAGAGAGATACTATCTGGATCGTTGAAATGATTTTTCTCCAAAACTTTACAGAACAATTTGAAGCAAAACGGTGACAATTCTAAAAAAGAGGATTTCATGTTCTCGTAAAGGTTAATCACCAGTTTATCAGTTAGTGCTAAATTTGATGACTTGGTGAGAGCAAAGCTGATAACCTTCCAATCATTCAAACAAGGATAAGTGTAGCTGTTTTCAAGAAATTTTACCATTTTCTGGGAAGTGACTTTGTTAGAAATGACTAGGTTGGTGAAATATAAAGAGAGGGCTAAAGAGGAGGGATGATGAGATTTATTGGCCCACATGTCAAGGAACTTCTGGAAGGCCTCTCCTCTGTAGAAGAACAAGGGCTCCAAGAGAGATAAGGAATCCATCACAAAGAAGCTATCAGCTAAGGTCCAGGAAAACTTGGCCAGGCTGTGATCTAACCATCGGAGAAGGTAGAGGGGTATTTCCTGATGGTCACCAGAATGCAGGAGCTGGACAAGAATCCTGATCAGATCCTCCTTGTTCAATTCTTGGGCCTGTTGGTGAGCTTTCTCCATTTGCCTCAAGATGAGTTGGTACTGGTTATCCAGAAAATCATACCGTTGGTTGAATAGAGAATGTGACATACAGATGGGAACTAAGTTACGAGAAATGTAAGGGAGGGTTCGGATTTGAAAGTGATGGAAGGACTTCTTATGGGGTACTTTACTCTTGAGAGAAACCGCAATGTGATTCCCCTCCTTAGCGAACCTGAGGACAGGCTGGAGGAGGTGGGTACGAATGGCCGACATCACAGTTTGGGGACTTCAAAGTGACATATGGTTTTGTAGCGTAGTAAGAGCTCCCGTTTGAGTACAAGCTGCTGCTTTACAGCCTTCAACCTGGCCAGTTGATCTGCCGGACTCTGGTCGATGCCAGGGAGCTGGTTGATCTGGTCTCTGCACTGCTGAAGCTTGGTCCGCAGCTCCTGGAACTTGTGGAAGAGCTCCTCACGTCCTTCTGTTTCTTTTTCTAGGCTGGGCACACCAAATATAATTTTAAGAAATGGTTGGCTCAAAATGGCATAAATTGCAGAAATAATAGAAAGTTTCAACAAATGTGAGAGTAGAATTTGAGTCAAAAGGAGATCCATTGAATATTTATATAAAAAGAACATACCTGAATCTATGAAAGAAAGAAAAAAAAAAGATTTTTTTTTCTTTACTTCACTGTGATGGTGTACGTAACGGTAAAAACTATTCAATTTGTTGTTAATTGTTTTATTTTTTTATTCTGTTATTATTATTTATTTTAGAAACAATACAAAGATGATGGGTATAATTTGTATTTGACCATTGACCCCTGTTTCCGCGGAGTTAGAGATAATGTGCCAGTTATCTTTAGCCCCTCGATCCAAATACACTGTGATGAAATTGTTTTAAATTGTCCTGCCTAGACTACAACCAGCCCGCTGAGACCCAGAACTCAATGACATTCCTGGACTGGACCATGAACCCAGCATTAGACGGGACCATGGCTTACTCAGATGATAGAGCACTGCCCCAAATAAACCCACTGAGACTTACATCCCCGCCTCTGTCTCATCAATATACTGTAGGTATTTGTGAAACAAATGGTCTTGATTATGAGCTGACACTTGAAAAGCTTGCCATTGTTGTTGTTGTTTCCAATGAAGAGCCTCAGATGTCCCCATGCATCTCTATCACAGCAGTCGCAATGTCCACTATCTTGGGTTTGTATACTGTATTGTTGTTGTTGTCGTGTCCAATGAAGAGCCTC
This sequence comes from Cordylochernes scorpioides, assembly GCA_030710605.1. NCBI lineage: Eukaryota > Metazoa > Arthropoda > Arachnida > Pseudoscorpiones > Chernetidae > Cordylochernes > Cordylochernes scorpioides. Next base: position 30,659,164 of record CP092867.1, read on the forward strand.
AAATGTCTCCATGCATTCTATCACAACAGCAACAATGTCCACTATCTTGGGTGTGTATACTGTATTGTTGTTGTTGTCGTGTCCAATGAAGAGCCTCAGATGTCCCCATGCATCTCTATCACAGCAGTCGCAATGTCCACTATCTTGGGTGTGTATACTGTATTGTTGTTGTTGTCGTGTCCAATGAAGAGCCTCAGATGTCCCCATGCATCTCTATCACAGCAGCAGCAATGTCCACTATCTTGGGTGTGTAAAGCTGTTGCTCTGGGTCCATGTCACTTTTCTGCAAGGCTGCGGCCATTGCTGGACATGAGAATATGTAGGTAGGTGTTAGTTCCACACCAGGACAGTTGTTGCATGTCCTATAGGTTCTTGTGCCATCTGGATGTATTGTCATTCCTTTGTAGTGTTTTGTTCCGAGTCTTGTTAAGCTTGCCATTGTAAACCAATAATCACAATTTTCCTGATTGATAAATTGTGAAAAAATATGAGTTAATTAAATATAGTAGAACTTGGATAATTTGAACATCTTTAATTTAAATATTTATCTTGGTCCCTAGGAATTTCCATTTTTAACTCAAATTTTTGGATAATTTGATTTTTTTTTTTTGGTCCCTTGGGCTTCAAATTATCCAAGTTTGATTGTATTATGAATTAAAGAGATATAGGGGGGTCGGTGGAAGGCTGGTTAAACCGTTCGGTTTACGACCACTACTACCCGGGTTCGATCCCCGCATTGGACACTTTTTTCTGTTTAAAGAAAAAAAAAATGCTCCAATGGCCCCCCCGATTCTTGCAAAAGTCCAACCCCACCAGCGAGTGCAAGTAACCAAACGGGGCTCTGGCACATTTGTAAGTGCAAAGTCGAACTGCTTTCACATGTGTAGACATGTGGTGCGCTTACAGTAAAAAAAGCAGTCGCTAACTACCCACCATGATTATCATGGCCTGTACCACGTGTACTAGGGATAAGCAAAAAAAAAAAAAATTAAAGAGATATAATTATTTATAAATAGCCTTTTTTTTTAAAACAAAAAATTGTCAAATGTGGATACACAATTAGAGAAAATTGTTGAGACTATCTGAGAAACCTAAAAGATAGAAATTTAACTTGTAACCCCCCAATCATGACAATTTACAATCCTGGGCAAGAAAAGAAAAAAAAAAAACTTGTTACTAGAGACTTTTGGATTATATCAACAAGAGCTTATAAGTGTCTTTGTTGATCAAATTCAATAAAAAAATTCCTTATATCAATATTTTAAGATGAAAATGTCAGGCTTATACAGTAGAACCTCCCTTTAATGAACACCTCTTTACAAAGGAAAGTTTTCATTTGCAAAATTACCATTTTTACTATTTAGCAACCCTCCGGTAAGGACACTTCTTTCTAAAGAACACTTTGGCTCTGCAATTAGGTGTCCTTTACAGGGTGGTTTTATTGTACTGAGATTTTGGCTTTCTTTCATATAAATCTTGATACATTTTTTGCAACACAACTGGCTACTACACAGAGTAGGGACAAGATTGCTATTGACAGAGTAGAGGTTAAGAGAAAGAACCTGTTCTTAAGACGGGAACAATTAGCTGGGAAGATTACCCGATGCTGTTGTCTTTTCCACAGAAGGCATTATCTAGCTTCTTCAGCACTATCATGTATTGACTCACTCTGATCTGGACAGTGTAATCTTGCTTACGGAAGTTGTGCCATGAATAGATCTCTAATCTAAGGGTAAAAAAACATAAAAGCAGCAAGATATTGGATTATTTTGAAAAATAGAGCAATCCATATTTAATTCATTAGATAATAAAAAGACATATATTGGATTTATTTCGAGGCAATGCCTCGATAAAGGTTGGCATTCAGCCAGCCGAAATATTGGCAAAAATAAAATATTTTATTAAATCCAATATATGCTTTTTTTATTATCTAATATTGGATTATGTACCAAACAAGGCATTCACAATTATAATACAGTCAAACTTGAATAATTCAAAGACCAACGAACCAAAAAAAAAAATCTATTTATCCAAAAATTTGAATTAAAAATGGGGAAATTCTATTTATATGAAATTATAGGGACCAAGATAAATATTTGAATTAGAGACATTTAAATTATCCAAGTTCTACTGTATATTCTTAACAAATTTCTTTACTATTGATGACATCTTCATTGACAAACAACCTAATAAAACAATAGTTGAGCTGATAAAGCATAATTTGGATTACAGATTATCTTCTTCTTCTTCCTTATTTCCACTCAATCATATTAGGGTCTGGGTGAAGTAGAATGCACATCTGCCTTTGTCATTAAGACTGGGAGTACTATTCAGTGGCAGGTCGACTTAGCTCCAAAAGAAACGGCCGCCTCTGACATTATAGATTATAATAAAATAAAATAAGACCTAATCCAAACAATGTATTAGTGTGTGATGTTTAGGCAACAACATTGTCACCATGATCAGACAAAAGAATAAATTATTTATGATGGTGACAATGCTGTTGCCGAAACATCACACATTATTTGGATTAGGTCTTATTTTCTTTTAATAGTTGAGATATCTACTAAACTGACCTCTTAGATGGTCAACACTGATAAGCCATCCCAGCAAATTGCCATTTCAGTTAAGTTTTCAAATTGAAAAGTGTGTGCTCCTCTGTATTCACTATTTTAAATATATTTACCACAGTGTTCTTGTAATAGAGAGAAAAACACAATTGAAAGAATGATTCCAAAAACTCTGAAGACAAAAAAAAAGAATCCACCTGAACAATTACATATTTAAGATCCCCAACTAACAGAGAATGGAAGGAAGTGCCAATACACAATGACTATAATATTTAACATTTCTTAGAAGTTGTTTAGTTAATCTTATCAGTAACAGGTTTGTTGACCTATCAACTGATCAAACACAGCTAGAGAGAGAGAACTGCCTATAAGCATTATCATCACATCATCATTCTGTGTGTAACCCGGAGTCCTGGAGCCAAGTATGAAAGTCACCAACTGTCTGGGTTTGTCTTCTGACTTATTGTCTATTTGTTGTAGTTGGCATCCACAACTGATGTCACAAGGCTGTTTGGTTCTTGGGAATATTTTTCTTGTTTTTTTTGCTTATCCCTACTACACGTGGTACAGGCCATGATAATCATGGTGGGTAGAAGTAGGCGACTGCTTTTACTGTAAGTGCACCACATGTTTACACATGTGAAAAGCAGTTTGAATTTGCACTTACAAATGTGCCAGAGCCTCGTTTGATTACTTTCACTTGCTGGTGGGGTTGGACTTTTGCAAGAATCGGGGGCCATTGAAGCATTTTTTTAATCAGAAAAAAGTGCCCAATGCGGGAATTGAACCAGGGTCGTAGCGGTCGAAAACCAACGGCTTAGACCATCCTTCCACCGACCCCCCCCCTTTCTTGGTTAAATGTGTTGAGTTTCAGTCTAGAATCTCTGAAGATGGTAGGATGGGCATCTGAGATGGTCGGCTGTTTGATTCCTTTGTGATAACATTGGCAGACTGGGTCATTGTCTTTGGGAAGGTTCTTCAATGCTTCTTGGTTGAATGTGTTGAGTTGCAGTCTGGAATCTCTGAAGATGGTAGGATGGGCATCTGAGGTGGTCGGCTGTTTGATTCTCTTTGTGACAATGTTGGCAGACTGGGTCATTGTCTTTGGGAAGGTTCTTCAATGCTTCTTGGTTGAATGTGTTAAGTTGCAGTCTGGAATTTCTGAAGATGGTAGGATGGGCATCTGAGGTGGTCGGCTGCTTGATTCCTTTGTGATAACATTGGCAGACTGGGTCATTGTCTTTGGGAAGGTTCTTCAATGCTTCTTGGTTGAATGTGTTAAGTTGCAGTCTGGAATCTCTGAAGATGGTAGGATGGGCATCTGAGGTGGTCGGCTGTTTGATTCCTTTGTGATAACATTGGCAGACTGGGTCATTGTCTTTGGGAAGGTTCTTCAATGCTTCTTGGTTGAATGTGTTGAGTTGCAGTCTGGAATCTCTGAAGATGGTAGGATGGGCATCTGAGATGGTCGGCTGTTTGATTCCTTTGTGATAACATTGGCAGACTGGGTCATTGTCTTTGGGAAGGTTCTTCAATGCTTCTTGGTTGAATGTGTTAAGTTGCAGTCTGGAATCTCTGAAGATGGTAGGATGGGCATCTGAGGTGGTCGGCTGTTTGATTCTCTTTGCGACAATGTTGGCAGACTGGGTCATTGTCTTTGGGAAGGTTCTTCAATGCTTCTTGGTTGAATGTGTTGAGTTGCAGTCTGGAATCTCTGAAGATGGTAGGATGGGCATCTGAGATGGTCGGCTGTTTGATTCCTTTGTGATAACATTGGCAGACTGGGTCATTGTCTTTGGGAAGGTTCTTCAATGCTTCTTGGTTGAATGTGTTGAGTTGCAGTCTGGAATCTCTGAAGATGGTAGGATGGGCATCTGAGGTGGTCGGCTGTTTGATTCTCTTTGAGACAATGTTGGCAGACTGGGTCATTGTCTTTGGGAAGGTCCTTCAATGCTTCTTGGTTGAATGTGTTGAGTTGCAGTCTGGAATCTCTGAAGATGGTAGGATGGGCATCTGAGATGGTCGGCTGTTTGATTCCTTTGTGATAACATTGGCAGACTGGGTCATTGTCTTTGGGAAGGTTCTTCAATGTTTCTTGGTTGAATGTGTTAAGTTGCAGTCTGGAATCTCTGAAGATGGTAGGATGGGCATCTGAGATGGTCGGCTGTTTGATTCCTTTGTGATAACATTGGCAGACTGGGTCATTGTCTTTGGGAAGGTTCTTCAATGCTTCTTGGTTAAATGTGTTAAGTTGCAGTCTGGAATCTCTGAAGATGGTAGGATGCGCATCTGAGATGGTCGGCTGTTTGATTCCTTTGTGATAACATTGGCAGACTTGGTCATTGTCTTTGGGAAGGTTCTTCAATGCTTCTTGGTTGAATGTGTTGAGTTGCAGTCTGGAATCTCTGAAGATGGTAGGATGGGCATCTGAGGTGGTCGGCTGTTTGATTCTCTTTGTGACAATGTTGGCAGACTGGGTCATTGTCTTTGGGAAGGTTCTTTAATGCTTCTTGGTTCTTCTTCTTTCTTATCTCCACTCAATCATATTAAGGTATCAAGCTTGTAAAGCTTGAGACTTTTGATGGTGTCTGCCGGGGAAGAGTAGAGCTCATCAATGGATGAGTCAATACAGTCAATAATGTGTTTTGGGGTTGCAGATTGAGAATTGCACTTAGTACATGGTGGAAAAACCTTGCAACCATTCTGGAAAGTCATTGTCCGTAGATAGCTTCTTGGTTGAATGTGTTAGGTTTCAGTCTGGAATCTGTGAAGATGGTAGGATGGGTATCTGAGAAGGTGGGCTGTTTGACTCTCTTTGTGACAATGTTGGCAGACCCACGTTGGTTTTTGGGAAGGTTCTTCAATGCTTCTTGTGTATATTTTACCTACAGTAAAACCCTGCTAATAGGAATCCAGGATATAGTGAACCTTCCCATATAACAAACCTAAATTCCCAATTCATTCCATTGAAAATATCATTGTAATAATACACTTTGCGATTTTTTAAAATAATGAACTATCTCTATAACAAACCTAATTCCAAAATAATAAATTCAATTTTAAATACTAGGCTTATCTAACAAACTATCAACCAGCATGTATCATCCACCAGGCACGTATATTTTCAAAAAATTTTGTTCTTCAAACAGAAATAATGTAATATATTTTTCTCTCAATATATAATAAGTATTTAAAATATGTATATAATAATGTACACAAATCAAAAACGCGCCATCTATACATATAAAATGAAAGGATTTAAAAACATTTGTGCTTTTAAATCCTTTCATTTTATATGTATAGATGGCGCATTTTTGATTTGTGTTAATTTATGCCTAACTGGCCTTGTCTTTATTGTTTGCGGAAGAGCATTGCTCGATGCAAATATTTGAACGTAATTCTACTGTCTTATAAGCTTATGTCCATAGTTTTCTTGAAATCCAAACCCGCTCTTAGAAGCGGTCTGGTGGATTAAATTGGCGAAACCGCTGGGAGGGTTCACCACTGATGAGCCAAGCCCTCCCAATATATTTTTTCATCGCAGTAAGGGCAGTAGAAGTTTGTATTATGTATAAAAGAAACATTCGTGCTTTTAAATCCTTTTCATTTTATATATATAATAATGTGTATATAAAATTTGTATTTATTATTAAGTTGTTAACGTGATAATCCTGTTGAAGGACTGACAAGTCCGAAAGCTTGAAAATAAAAAGTTGTACAAGAAACTTCTTAAACCCTGGAAGCTTCATTTTATAGTAACAAACTTTAGCACTTTTTTAATCAAGAAAATAGCCAACTGTCTTCACTGTGATGAAAAAATATATTGGGAAGGCCTTGCACATCAGTAGTTTCACCTGTTTAATCCAACATAGAAGTGTTCTTCACTGATGAGCCAGGCCCTTTCCACTCTTTACCCATCAGAGTAATAAAATTTCTCATTAAAATGAAAATGTTTTAAAAAACTGCAAACAATTCTAGAGCTTCCATTGGATAAACAAAAATATCAGTAAGTTAATCAAGTGTAAAAATATCTGAAAAATAATTAAATAAACTCCACTATTGTTACTAGATTACCATGGTAAAATTGAAAAAAAAAAGTAATATGTAACCTACAAAGAATCATTTCAATTATTAATTCAATTAGTAATTTTCTCTGAGACTCCCTTTGGTTTTAAAATTTCTATCTTTTTGTAAAATTTAATTTCAATGAAATATAGCTATTAAAACTCTAAGAACAAGTTAAGTCAGCTATCCTATAAACTAGAGACTTACCTCTTCTATCAAATATTCCTAATAGAGTCTATATGAAAACTTGTGCATTGTACAATTTGTGTGTGCTACAATCTTCAAATATTTTTTTTTCTCACGATGCTAAAAATAGTTCATGATTTGCACTATTTATATATAACTTTCTTGCCTCCTAAGCATGACAAAAGGTTTTCTGTAAAATAACATATTACCCTTACTAATGATATATTAGCTTTTTTTATTTATTTTTTTCTGCATTTTAAATTTAATAGTATATTCGGCGGCGTTTTTATATGCCGCCGAAATGTGTATTTCACTAATAATAATATTTATATGCCTCTTATTCATGAAATATTTATTATTATATATTTTTAAATTGCTGGTTATATGAACCTTGATGTACGATAATTGTTGCTTATTGTTATAAATTTCTAGATATTTTATTTTAAAAGTAATTAAATTAATTAAAGTAAGTTTTTTTTTTTTATTATTTAATGAGAGTTGATAGTGTTAAATGAAAAAAAAAAGTGATTTAAATTTTGGTGTATAAATTAAAGCTAATTAAGGTAACTCACCTTTTCAAAAAATCGTAAACGAGAGGAACAAAATCAATAACAATATTTTCGGAGGTAACAACCATTATGTTGTTTATTTTTAAAAAGTAAATATAGAATTTGCAAATCAGAGAGGGAAAACAGACCGCGCAAAAGGGGCGAGGATAGTAATAAAAACAGAATACATATTCAATGATTCTATAAAAGCTATTAAAATATTTTAAAATGTATAAACACTTTTTTATAATATAAAATATTATTTTTAACAAATATAAATACTTATAAATATTTTATTTTTTGTAAGGATAAGAGAAGACAATATACATTAAGATATTTTGGTCTTCTAAAGTCTTTATTATGAACTTCAATTTAGTGGAATAGTTAACATAATACTTCTTGGAAATTATTTAACGAAATTGCCCATAATAATTTTTTTTTTAAATATATAAATAAATAGAATATAACATGTGATGTATTGTGTCCTTTTTCTACAACATTTTCTTCAAACAATAATGGTCTAATTTTGGAAATTTAATTTCAAAGCGATAAAAACATCATATAAGCAGATTAATGCCAATATATGCTTTTAACGCAATTAATTCCATAGAAATATTCTTTCTCACTAATATCCGCGATTATATATCACCTTGATCAATTACATAAATTTATTATTTCATATTTATTCTTTTTTTTTTCTAATGCTCTTATTTGGGTAGTGTTTTAATAAATATTTTTATTTATATAGTAGTTAAATAAAATTATTAATATGAAGTTATTTTCTATTTTGAATTGCTATGTAAAAATTAGTGTCATCTGTGAATATTCATATTGCCTTTTATGAATGTATAGATATATTGTAGGCTTTTGGTTTTATCCATTGGCCTGATGAAGCGCTATGTTTCCAATATTGTCATTTCAAGCAATAAAAAGAAAGACTTTGTAAATTGGTTAATAGTTTATCTTTCTATTCATAAGTCAACTACATATATTTATTTATCTATTTCTTATAAGTTCCTTAAAAAGCCAGCCAATCTGCCTTAATATTTTAACAATAAACAAAATGAGAAGTCTGGAAAGAGCCTTTGTCACACTTTCATCAAAGGAAAATTCAAATTAGCCATGCACTTAACTAATTCACTTATTTTCATTTAGAAAATGATTATGGTTATATTACTGCATCATGTTTGACGAGCAGAAACAAGATTCAGGGAGGGGAAAAGGGAACTTCATACAGAATAACATAGGCGCGTAGCCAGATCATATATTCAAGGAAAGTTTAGAAACCATTTTAACTCTTATATATATATATGTGTGATAACCGAGGGTCTCTCGCTGTGGTGTGATAACCGAGAGGGACAGTCAGGACGTGGAGAGTTTTCCATTACCTCTCTGCACTTTGGAAGACCTTTAACAGTTCTCACAGAGTACAGGCAGTCGTGGTCGAGGCAGAGTGGAAAGCTTGGGAATGTCCATACACAAAAAAACGAAGAGACACAGTTGTAGTAGGAAAGTTCGTGAACAGATAGGAGTCGAGCTAAGAGCAAGATGGAGATAGAAGCGTTCTTATTGTTCTACGGCATGGTCAATGAGGTGGACCTTGGGTACAACTGACGAGTGCTCCCGCTGATGGTGAAGTGACTAAATTTTTGGCTAGGGCGGAGGTCTTATATATCTTTGCCGAGAGAGGAAGTATGCGGAAGTACAGTGGTACCTCGACATACGAGCGCCCCAACATACGAGTTTTTCGAGATACGACCCGACGAGCAAGTGATTTTTTGCTTTTAGTTACGAGCGAAATTCGAGATACGAGTTCGGTTCGGTAGTGTTGAAGATATTAATCTGTGATTTTAAATGTTTCTTTTTGACCAGTACTTTTGTTTTGTTTTTGCTTTTGCTTTTCCTAAAATGTTTCTTTCTTCTTCTTCATTATTATTTGTTCTATATGCAAAGCTTTGTTTTTTGAGACTTGAATAAACAAATTCAAGTTTATTATATTTTTGTGTGCTTTTAAAGTTAAAACACAACAGGTAGTAACACGCAGTCGCGCCATCACGATCAGTTAGCAGCGTGCTTCCACTGTGATAAGTTGTGTTTTGTGTTGCGTTTACATTTACAGTTTTAGTTCATTTATTTTTATAACCATGGATTAGAAGAAAGTTTGTAAAAAGTCAAGTGCTAAGAAAAAGATGATGAGTATTGAATTAAAACGTGAAATTATTGAAAAACATGAGCAAGGTGTTCGAGTTGTTGACTTGTCGAGGCAGTATGGCCGTAGTACGTCCATGATATTGTTACACCAGGTTGCGGCTTGGCAGACTCTTCAGCCATGATTCTCTCCCGTGCTGGGTCTTGCATCTTACCAGAGCGTGTTTCAACCATCCTACAAATTTATATAAGGGAATAATGAGATAAGTCTACTTTAAGTAGCCTCCAGCATCCTTTTTTTATTTTCTCACATCAAAGAGAGCAGTGAAGTCACACGTGTACCTAAATACAAATGATGATAATCTAAAAATAATCTGTTTTAAATAAATATCATAGAATATAAAAATAAATAAATATATAATTTAAATTTCAAATATATTAAAAATAATATAAGAAATACGCCATTAATCATGATGTAACACTTCCCCCTCTCCAGAGGTCGTTACGTCCTCGTGATTGACCTCATCAATTCTTTCAAAATAGGGTTTGATTCTTGAGACATGGACAATCAATGGGTCTTGGCCAGGATTATCTTTTGGTTCAATTAAGTAATTTACGTTGGACAGCTTCTTTAATATTTTATATGGGCCAAAATATTTTCTCAGTAGTTTCTCACACTTTCCTATTTTCCTAATTGGTGTCCAAACTGCTACTAATTCTCCTGGTTCGTAGCTTCTTTCCATGTGTTTCTTGTCATAGTTCTTTTTCATTCTTTCTTGAGTCTTTATTGTGTTGTTAATAACTAATTTTCTTGTTCTGTTTATTTTGTCTAAGTGATGTTTTATGTATTCATCATAATCATCCTTGTCAATGTCCACCGAGATATTCCTGTCGTCCAAAAGAGACGTGGGTTCTCTTCCAAACATCAGGAAAAAGGGAGAATATCCTGTGGTTTCCTGAATTGCAGTATTGTAAGCGTGAGTGATGAATGGGAGTATTTCGTCCCAATTCTTCTGATCAGTGTTCACATACATACTGAGCATATTGATCAATGTTCTATTTAACCGCTCTGTCAATCCATTAGTCTGGGGATGATAGCTCGTTGTGAAGCAATGTTTAATCTTGCACGTTTTCATCACCTCTTTCATTAAATTACTGGTAAATTGAGAGCCTCTGTCACTAATAAGATATTGTGGGGCTCCGTGCCGGAGAAAAATATCCTCTACTAGAAATTTTGAAACTTCTTTCACTGTTGCTTCCGAGATTGCTTTTGTTTCTGCATATCTAGTGTAGTAGTCCATCAGCACGATTATCCATTTTTTCCTGTTTTTCGTAGATGGCAATGGACCAACAAAGTCAATTCCAATTCTTTCGAAAGGAAAGTTGGCTGGGGGAATGGGCTGTAGTAGTCCAGAAGGTAATTGGTTTGAGCCTTTTCTACTTTGGCAAAGGTGACACGTCTTAACGAACTCTGAGACATCCTTTAGCATGGATGGCCAAAAGTATTTACTCTTTATTCGGTACATGGTTCTGGCGACACCCAGATGGCCATTCGACATATGATTGTGATATTCTTTCATAATTTCTCTCTTTTTCTTCTCTGGAACCACAAGCAACCACGCCCTGCCTTCAGGGTTCGAGTTTTTCTTAAAGAGGCATCCATCTTCTACTTTAAAGTTTTGCGCAATTGATCGCCTGCTTCCATTAAGGTTTTTCTTAACACTTTCGATAAACTTATCCTCTTCGTCTGTTATTTGATTTAAAAATAGCCTTTCAAAATCCTCATCCCAATCAGTTTCTGGTAAGGGTCCCCTAGATAAGCCATCGGCGTCCAGATGCTTCTTTCCTGATTTATGTATTATATCGAAGTCATATTCTTGAATTTTCAATGCCCATCTTGCCAATCGACCTGTTGGATCCTTCAAGTTTTTGAGCCAGCATAAGGCGTGATGGTCTGTTACTATTTTAAAGTGTCTTCCATAAAGGTAGGGTCGTAATTTTGACATTGACCAGACAACGGCCAGACATTCTTTTTCAGTGGTTGAATAATTTTGCTCCGCTTTACTTAGGGTACGACTCAAATATGAGATCACCTTCTCTTCACCACCGATGTTTTGGACAAGTGTTGCACCTATGCCGATGTTGGACGCATCAGTATGAACATAAGTAGGTGCATTTGGATTGAAGTGACCTAAAATTGGTGGACTTAATAGTGCTGTTTTTAGGGTTTGAAACGCTTCCTCTTGTCTTTCTGTCCAGGTAAATGATACACTTTTTTTTTATAAGGTTGGTCAAAGGGTCAGCAATTTTTGAGAAGTCTTTGATAAATTTTCTATAATATGAACACATTCCCCAAAAGGATTGTACTTCTTTGACCTTTTTGGGCCGAGGAAAATTTCTGACAGCTTTGATGTTATGTTCCGCGGGTTTTATTCCATGTTTGCTCGTTATATAGCCGAGAATCTCCAATTCTTCAAAAGCAAATCGGCATTTTTTGTCGTTTAACCTTAAATTAGATTCACGAAAACATCTAAAAACAGCTTCAAGTCTTTTGAGGTGCGTTGGAAAATCCGGGCTATATATGATAACATCATCCAGATAACACAAACAAATTTGCCATCTCAGGTTTCCAAGCATATTCTCCATATTTCTCTCAAAGGTAGCAGGCGCGTTACAAAGTCCAAAAGGCATCACGTTGAATTCATATAATCCATGCGCTGTAGTGAAAGCTGTTTTCTCTTTGTCTCTTTCTTCGACTTCAACTTGCCAATATCCAGATCTGAGGTCTATTGCTGAGAAGTGTGTAGATCCTTGGAGAGTATCCATAACTTCGTCTATTCTAGGGATCGGATAGACATCTTTCACTGTCACATTATTCAGTTTTCTGTAGTCCACACAAAATCTGTATTTACCATCTCGCTTCTTGACCAATATTACTGGAAAAGACCAGGGGCTAGAAGATGGCCTAATTATGCCTTCTGTAAGCATCTCGTCAATTTGCTCTTTTATAATATCTCGTTCTTTAGCACTTACCCGGTAAGGCTTGTGTTTAATTGGCTTCGCGTCTTCTGTGTCTATCCGATGTTTTGCCAAATTGGTTCTCCCTAATCTCGACGAAAAAAGATCTCCATACCTTTCTAAAACTTGTTTTAACTCCTTCTGTTCCTTCGGTGAAAGATTTTCGTTTATTTGAAATCTAGGTTCTTCGTTCTCTTCTACCTCTCTTTCTCGACTCACATTTATTTTCGCTGGACTACTTCCAAAAGCCAATGTTTGGTTTTTCATTATTTTTAACGGTCGAGGATACGGATTAGTTATCCAGATTTGTGTTTCCCTATTTATAACATTGATCAAGCTTCTTGCTAGACGAAGTCCATTTGTTTGAAACATTTTGCTGCTCTCCTCGATAATATATTCTCCATCCTCTGTTTCTACCAATGCCTTGATCAATTTAATGGAACATTCCGGTACAATGGAATCCTTGGCACTCTTTATTTTCAACATTTCAAAATTGATTTCGTCATGATTATTCGTCAAATCGTATTTTATAGTTTCTTGCTTACAATCTCTTTTTGCGTTCATTTTCTTAAGGAAATCTCTCCCAAGAATTAATGTCCGTAAATGCGTTTTCAATATCACAAAGTTGTGTGATAATGTTTCGTCATCAATTTTTATATTTAAAAATATACTTCCTACCATGTCCAATTTTTTTCCATCGGGTCCTGCACAAATTTTTGCGAGTTTATTTATACCATGGCCTGTATCGAGGGCCGTTCTGAGGTCGACCACTGAGAGGTCAGCACCTGTATCAACCAAAGCTTCAAAAGTCCCTATCTTGTCCACACTAATTTTTAATTTGTATTTAGGGTCCAACTTCTTGATTCCGTTTATGGTCGACTTGCTTTGATTGACAGATTCAGGCGCGACGCTTAGTTTAAATCTTCCAACACGGAATATCTATTCCGGGTAGGAATATTTGTCTGTGTGCTATGACATACATCAGCATAAAGCCGAGGTCCTGCTTTCTCTGATATTTCATTCATTTGGCATTTCTCTTCGACCTTCTCTTGGGTATCTGCTGGATCCTCTTCTAGGATTCTTATGAACTTAACCCTACAATAACGGGCCACGTGCCCTGGCTTGTTACATTTAAAGCAGATTGGTCTTCCATCTTCCGTCCTATTTTTGCTCACTTCTTGGCTTTTATTGTAGGTGTTTCTCTGAAGGTTTGGTTTCGGCACAAAGTTAGGATTATAAGGACGTCTAGGGGTAGAGGGCTGGGGGAAGTTGTTTCGATACTGTCTGGGAGTAGGAGGGGAGTCGTTCTTGTAATTATTGGAAACAGGGGCTTGGGGCCTGGAAGTGGTCTGGTAGTTTCGTGCGGCAGTCGGCGGCACGTACCTCGATTGTTGTTGGGGTCTAGAATAGCGTGGACCGTTATATAGGTTTCTGGATTTCTCCACACGTTCCCGATACTTATTTTCAAAAGAATCCATTTTCTTGCACACGACAAGAAGGTCATCGGTCGTTTTAGGAGGGTTCAGGTAGAGCGCGAATGAGTACTCTTTTTTCAGTCCTCCAATAACATGTTCAATTTTTGTTTCTTCTTCCATTGCGGGGTCAACCTTGTTGCACAACACTAGAATGTCTTCCGCGAACCTGATTGCTGGTTCATTCCAGTGTTGCATTCTGTTGAGCTTCATTCTAAGTTCTTCTTTATTCGCGTCCAAAGAAAAATCCTGAATGAGGCGGATTTTAATATTTTCCCAGCTCGTGAAACTAGCTTTGTGTAAATTCAACCAGGTTTTAGCGCTTCCCGTCATGTTCATGGCGGCATAACGAGAGATAATGTAGTCTGCCCAATGGTACAGGAAGCCAATTTCTTCAAGAGATTCAATCCATGGGCGCGGGTCTTCCGTTCCATCATACTTGGGGATGTCGATGTTGGGATTCAGGACAACTGGGTCGGAACTAGCATCTCTACCAATTGTTACACCAGGTTGCGGCTTGGCAGACTCTTCAGCCATGATTCTCTCCCGTGCTGGGTCTTGCATCTTACCAGAGCGTGTTTCAACCATCCTACAAATTTATATAAGGGAATAATGAGATAAGTCTACTTTAAGTAGCCCCCAGCATCCTTTTTTTATTTTCTCACATCAAAGAGAGCAGTGAAGTCACACGTGTACCTAAATACAAATGATGATAATCTAAAAATAAAGAAACGCAGCCCTTGATGCTTTGTTTTATTCATATATAAAAATAATCTGTTTTAAATAAATATCATAGAATATAAAAATAAATAAATATATAATTTAAATTTCAAATATATTAAAAATAATATAAGAAATACGCCATTAATCATGATGTAACAATATGTTCTGTTCTTAAACGGAAGGAGTCGATAAAGAGTGTAACGCCGGCTAAGGGCCTTACGATAATTTCCAAGCTGCGAACCTCCCTTCATGAAAATATGGAGAAACTGCTGATGGTGTGGGTGACAGAAAAGCAGCTCCAAGAAGATACCTTGACGCAGACCATCATTTGTGAGAAGGCAAGAGCGATCTACGGAGATTTGCTGAAGCAAACCCCGCAGACTTCCATCGACAAGGCATCGGAGGAGTCATTTAAAGCCAGCCGGGGCTGGTTTGAGAATTTTAAAAAGAGGAGCGGTATTCACTCCGTTGTCATATCGTCGTGAGATAAAGGAGATCTTAGGAATGTGGGAGAGAGTTTCACAGTTCGTGAAAAAAAAAACACCCAGAAAAAGTTGCAACAGGTCATGCATCTGACCTTTTTAATGACACTTGCCTAACTCATTTCAGGAACATTCTGAGAGGGAGGAAGAAACAAACCTCCTTGGACATGTTTTTTTCTAAACGGCCTACAGGTGAAAGCGAGAAAAATGTAGCGAAAAAGGCAAAGACCAGTGAGGATATCTAATTTATTTCTTTACATTCTCTTTTTTGTTTTGTGCAATAAATATTTGATATTTATAAATACGTTTTTATTATTTGAAACCACGTAACAAAAATAACTGGGGTGACATTTTGGAGGTTGGAACGGATTAATGGTAGTTCAATTGTTTTGTATGGGGAAATTTGCTTCGAGATAGAGTAATTCAAGATACGAGCAAGGTTGCGGAACGAATTAAACTCGTATGTCGAGGTACCACTGTATTTACTCTCAGCGGATGCAACAAAAGAGGGGTGCGGAAGCGATATAGTACATTCTGTCAATAACCTGATGGCAACTGTGCAGAGTATTAGGCTCATAGAATGTTGAGCTCTGGAAACCAAAAGGAATAATACTCTGCTAGTGATCTCTTTTGACTTGTATATGACAGATATAATATAATAGGTAATAAACTAATGCTTAGTTAATCTTGCCTCGTCTTGGATAACAACACATGGTGGCAGCGGTAAACTGAATTCATAAAGAGGGTCGTTGTTCGAAGAAAATTTGAAATTCGACATCAAGCAAGCTTAGAAGCGGTAAACTGAATTCATAAAGAAGGTCGTTGTTCGAAGAAAATTTGAAATTCGACATCAAGCAAGCTTAGAAGCGGTAAACTGAATTCATAAAGAAGGTCGTTGTTCGAAGAAAATTTGAAATTCGACATCAAGCAAGCTTAGAAGCAATAAACTGAATTCATAAAGAAAGTCGTTGTTCAAAGAAAATTTGAAACTTGACATCCAGCAAACTTTTTGGTAAGTTATATTATATTATAAGTAAGTCTTTATAATGTCCCAAAATTATAATTGTGTAGCCCCAGAACCTTTTAATTTTTCAAATCCAGGTGATTGGCCAAAATGGATTAGGAGATTTGAACGTTTTAGGCAGGCAAGCGGGTTAATTAATAACCCAGAAAATGAGCAAGTTAATATGCTCGTGTACTGCATGGGTGATAATGCAGATGACATTTTGTTGTCATGTAAAATAGCAAGTGACCAATTAGAAAATTATGATAAAGTTATTGAATGCTTTGAGAGTCACTTTATTCCAAGACATAATATAATTTATGAAAGGGCAAGATTTAATCAAAGATGTCAGCAGGAAGGGGAAAAGGTGAATGAATTTATCACAGCACTCCATAGCCTAGCTGAGCACTGCAATTTTGAGATGTTACATGATGAGTTGATTAGGGATAGGATAGTTGTTGGAGTAAGGGATAGAGCATTATCTGAAAGAATGCAACTTGATACAGACTTGACCTTAGTAAAAGCCACACTAATGGCAAAGCAATTAGAAAGTGTCAAAGAACAGCAGTCTAGCCTTTACCAACAAGATTCTGTAGATCAAATAAAGAAAATGCCTAATCATATAAAAGAAACAAAAAGGCACGAACCAAAAATAAGACAATTCAAGTCAAACCAGTTGGGAGGGTCATCACATGGATGCACCAGGTGTGGCAATTCAAATAATCATGATTGGAAAAATTGTCCAGCTATGAACTCGTATTGTAATAAATGCATGAAAAAGGGCCATTATGCCAAAGTATGTAGATCAGAAGCTATAAATGAAATAAAATCAGAGATAGCTTTTCTGGGATCTGTAGAAGATAATTCTAAGAAATGGATAGTACCAATTAAGGTAAATAATAGACAAGTTATTTTTAAAATTGACACCGGAGCTGATGTCAACGTGCTCCCCCTACAATATTATTATCAAAGTTTCCAAAGAATAAAACTGGAAAAATCTGATAAAGTATTACAAGGTCCAAATGGAATACCCTTGGAAACAGTGGGAATGATCCACGTAAAACTTCAAAATAAAGGCCAGCACTTAAACTCGAAAATATATGTGGTGTGTCGATTTACTGGTCCAGCGATGGCTCAGAAAGTTTCTCAAGTTAGTGTTTTATTGAAGTTTCTTGTTAACACTACATTCACATGGGAAGACAAAGAGGACAACACCCCCGGAATGCACATCTGGTCCTCTCTCGGAATTCCTCCGCTGTGCCCTCCTGGCGCAGCGGTCGTCTTGGTGATTTATGGCGGTGGGGTGCGGCATCCCGGTAGGCTGGAATGAAATCTTTCAGCCTCCACAGTACTCCCCTTCCAGTGGCGAAGTCACGATTTGTGCACAAAGTGGTTAATTACAATATATATACATCATCATATAGGCAAGAAAATAAAATAAGGAGAAATATAGTCTATTGCTCCTTAAATCTCACGGGTTTCTTGATTATTCTCCCCGATCTTGTCCTAGTCAGGTCTGGTGCTGATCCTGTTCCTTGGAATTCTGTGTACTTCTCCACATCTGGTCCTCTCTCGGAATTCCTCCGCTGTGCCCTCCTGGCGCAGCGGTCGTCTTGGTGATTTATGGCGGTGGGGTGCGGCATCCCGGTAGGCTGGAATGAAATCTTTCAGCCCCCACATATACATTGTTGATAAACTAAAGCAGCCACTTCTCTCTGGGGAGACAAGTGAAAAATTAAACATTGTGAGAATGATTCAGCAATTATCATCAAAATTTTTAAATCCAAAAAGAGAGTTTGCAAAAATATTTAATGGTTTAGGACATGCTAAAATAAATTACAAAATATCCCTACAACCAGATGCGAAACCATATGCTTTATGCACCCCTAGGAGAGTTCCAATTCCCTTAATGAAACGGGTAAAGGAACAACTTGAAGAGATGACCAGGCTAGGAGTCATTGAATCAGTAGAAGAGCCGACTGAGTGGTGTGCGGGAATGGTTGCAGTATCGAAACCAGAAGGAAAAATAAGAATTTGTGTTGATTTAACGAAGCTAAATCAGTATATAAGAAGAGAAAATTATCCGCTACCTGCGACAGAGCATATCCTGGGACAGCTGGGAAATGCTTGCTATTTTTCCAAGCTAGATGCAAATTCTGGATTTTGGCAGTTTGGGTTAGCTAAAGAATCCCAAAAACTAACCACCTTTATAACGCCATTCGGCAGGTTCTTTTTCAAAAGAATCCCATTTGGAATAACGTCGGCACCAGAAATCTTTCAAAGAAAGATGACTCAGCTTCTGGGCAATATAGAAGGGGTTGTATGCTTCATGGATGATATTGTAGTATACGGATCTTCCTTAGAAGAACATAACGAAAGGGTACGCCAAGTTTTGAAGAAAATCCAAGAAGAAGGGATGACACTCAACCCAGAAAAGTGTCAATTTGGAGTTAAAACTGTAAAATTCCTGGGACACACATTGAGTTCAGAAGGCTTATTCATTGACGAAGAAAAGCTCGATGCTATTACAAAAATGGAGGCGCCTAGATCAACAAAAGAATTGAAGTCTTTCTTAGGCATGGTGAATTATTTAGGAAAATTCATTCCCAACCTTGCGGATAAATTACAACCCTTGAATTCGTTACTAAGTACAAAAAACGAGTGGGTTTGGGATGAACCTCAGAAAAAGAGCTTTAACCTACTGAAACAAGAGTTAGTATCTAGACCTAACCTCGCTTTATTTGATCCCTCAAGAACGACCATAGTATCGGCTGATGCTTCTTCATTTGGAATAGGTGGTGTTCTAAGACAAGAACAACCTGATGGATCTTTAAAACCTATAGCTTATGTATCTAGAACACTTTCAGAAACGGAAAAAAGATACAGCCAAATTGAAAAAGAAGGACTGGCTATAGTATGGACTTGTGATCGACTAAAAGATTATGTTACAGGTATTAAAATCCATATTGAAACAGATCACAAACCACTGATTGCCATCTTTACGTCCAAATCCTTGGAAGACATGACTCCCAGACTTCAGCGATTAAAAATGAGGATGATGAGGTATTCTTATCAAATAAGTCACATTGCTGGCAAAAAGCAAATAGTGGCTGATATGTTATCAAGGAAGCCTATGTCCAAACCACATAAAGATGAATTGGAAGAAGAACTTTCTGCGTACATCCAATCCATTGAATTTCCAGCAACAGACTTTTGGAGATTTCTAGAAAGCAAAAGGAAGATTCACTTTGCTTTCAATTGGCTAAATACTGTATGAGTGGATGGCCTAAGAATAAAAAAGAAGTAGATCCAGAACTAAGAGGATACTGGCAATTTCAGGAGGACCTGACCTATCAGAATGGTCTTCTTCTTAGAGGACAAAGAATTCTAATCCCTAAGACATTGAGGAAAGATATCCTTGAGAAATTGCACCAAGGCCATTTTGGGATCAATAAATGCAGATCTAGAGCAAAAGAATCGGTTTGGTGGTTAGGAATTTCCCAAGAGATTGAAAGGATGGTTTCGTCGTGTACAAAATGCTTGAAGGAGAGAAAACCCAAGCATGAACCTTTGATGCCCTCAGAATTTCCGATCAGACCTTGGAAAAAAGTCGGAATGGATCTCTTTTATCAAAATGGGAGATGGTATCAAATTGTATGTGATTACTATTCCAGGTACCCAGAAATATCACTTTTACAAAATCTAACTGCTCAAGAAGTAATAGGCCGTCTTAAATCTATATTTGCTTGGCATGGAACACCTGAGACTGTTAGAAGCGATAATGGACCACAATTCCAAAAAGTTCTGGGTTCCGAATTTTCAAAATTTTCTAAGGAATGGTCTTTCAAACATATCACATCCAGCCCGAAATTCCCTCAAAGCAATGGATTTATTGAAGCAATTATCAAGAATATAAAGCAAAGTTTTAAGAAAGAAGAAGATTGCTATCTGACTCTTCAAGCATATAGAACGATGCCCCTGGAAAGTGGTTATAGTCCAGCTGAACTATTAATGGGACGACGCCTTAGGACCTCTGTTCCAGCAATAGAATCATCACTGATGCCAAGGTACTTGGACTCAGAAGCTTTGCAAGAAAGAGAGAAAAGGAGGGTGATCAACCAGAAGCGCCTATATGATAAACGACACGATGTACATAGCTTGCCTCCGCTTCAACAAGGGGACAGCGTTTGGGTTAGAGATCAAAGAGTAAAAGGAAAAGTTCTTCACAAATCCGAAGAACCGCGTTCCTATTGGGTACAAACTCCCCAAGGAAAAGTTAGGCGAAACAGACTCCACCTCACACCTCTACCAAAAATGGGAAGTACCATGGATGCTTCTGAGGATGACCAGGAGCAAGAGACCGAGGAGGATTGCCCTACACCAACGGCCTCATCTACAAGAGATGGAAGGATGCAGAGGGACAACCAAGACCAGGATCCAGAGAAGAGCCTCCCTTCAATGCCAGCCGTGCATACAAGATATGGAAGGGCAGTCAAGATACCTCGAAGGTTCCTGTAAAGATAAGGGAGGAGATGTGCAGAGTATTAGGCTCATAGAATGTTGAGCTCTGGAAACCAAAAGGAATAATACTCTGCTAGTGATCTCTTTTGACTTGTATATGACAGATATAATATAATAGGTAATAAACTAATGCTTAGTTAATCTTGCCTCGTCTTTAATAACAACACAGCAACGACCTGACCGTTTGTTTAAATTACCATATATATATATAATGACTATTAAAAATGAATTTGACAAGTAGATGTAAAGATGAAGATACATTTTGTAAAATATAGACTATACAAAGCCTATTAAAATAAAACCGATTGATATTGTATAACTCTTATATAATACTCATAATTAAAAAAAATATTTTTATTATCTTTGACAAATTACAAACCTATTTATTTATTAGAGAATGCCAAATTAGAATATATAAACTTAGGGGCTACACATATTCCTTTTATTCACAGGTTTCTTAAACATAATATTCATTTCAGCACCCACCCTAAATTGGTATTTGCATAAATATCAATGGCAATTTTCAACACAATGTTGCAAAGTTTTATAAATTTGTTCAGCACATTTCTTTACATAAAGGTTCAGTTAACATATCTGCTAAAATTTTCACCTTTTGATGAAGGTAGTTTTAATTATCTCTTTGGCCAATAAATCTTTCATATAGGTAGTTCTTGTGTCAATGTGTTTACTTATTTTCGAGTTTTTAAAATTTTGGCCATGCATATATAGAACCTTAGTGCTACTAACAAAGCTGTGTCCTCAAATGATGTAAAGTCCTTATTTATTTCTTTAAGATCAACATGGTCCTGCATAGTTGCAGCAGTTGCTCCATATTCTGCCTGTGCAGTCAAAAGGGAAACACATCTTTAATTTTTTAGAGAACCAAAACACTGCCTTTGATCCATGTAGTACTACCAGGCTGTATCAAAAGTTCGTTCCTAAAGCGGAAGCCCTATATAAAATAAAATTATTCAAACATATACCAATATAAATGAAGTTTAAATAAATAAAGGTTTGGTCCCATGGTCAGTGAGCGTGCCCACGTGATTTGAAAATAATGTAATATGGTTTAGAATAACATTTCAGTATTCTAGTATAATGTGTGATAAAAATAACAATCTGAGTACTATTGCGCTTCTTTAGGAAAAAAGGGCCAAATGCAAATATGGCGACAAAAGAAATACGCGAAGTGGAAGGGAAAGGAATTATCAATAATAGAACAGATTCAAAATGGTTCAAGAGATTTTGAGAAGATCTCTCTCAGCTTTGAGAACAAACCTCGAATGGGAGGATCACATGTATTGCATATTGAGACCCTACGATTTCTGATGATTGACAACCTACAACAATCTACGAGTGAAATGTCAGCTAGACTTGGACCATCAAAGATATGATCAACCAAACTCTGCACAAACGGAACTTTGTTAGTAAACGCCCAAGAAAGGATCCCCATGACCTGACTATTGCCCAGTCTTAGAGGCGAATCGATATCTGTAAACGATTCTTAGAACATCCACAAAATCTTCGGTTTTGGAAGTGGATTGTAACTGAAGATGAAAAATGGATCAATCTTTGTAACCTTACACAAGAAAAAATTGGGTACCATGTGATAAAGAGGCTAAACCTGTAGTTAAACAGGATCGCTTTGGCTATAAAGTGATGCTGTCTATATGGTGGAACATCGATGGTATTGTACACTGCGAACTTGTTCCTGATGGTCGTGCAGTTAATGCCAATCGATACTCAGAACAACTCAGCCGAGTATATGCAATTTTGAAGACTCAATACCCTGCTTTGATCAACCGAAAGAGAGTACTCCTGCAACATGACAATACTCTAGCTCATCGAACTAGGTTAACAACGAATAGAATGAAGGATTCGGAGGGTATTAAAGTTCTACCTCACCCTACTTATAGTCCGGAAATTGCATCATCTGATTATGCATTATTTAGGCCCATGGCTACATTTATAAGGGGAAGACACTTGAAACATTCCAAGGCATCGAAATTGCCTGTCGTGACTTTTTCGACTCCAAACCCCGAATATGGTGTCGTCAGCAAATTGAAAACCTGGCAAAAGGATGGCTGGCTGTTATTGAAAACGACGGTCTCTAATTCAATGAATGAATAATTTTATTCATATATTATTTTTATAATTTGTGTGTCTCTCTATAGATATTAAAATCGTTTTTGTGGGAACGAACTTTTGATACAGCCTGGTATGTTTACACTTGTACTTTTTGTCAATTTTTATTTATGGCCCAGTCAGGTGCTTGAATATGAAATCAAATTGTTCGATGATATTAGCCCCCCAATATCTTTGGTTGCCATTTGTTTCCAAGCCTTCCATGCTGTTTGAGTATGTTTATTCAGAGTACGACACTGGGAATATTATGTCTGGTCATGTGCTAGTTTCCACATACAATAGACTTCTGATCAATTGACGATAAGGAACTTTTATATTATTTTTATTATCCCATATTATATTTTTAGATTTGTTTAGTTTGAAAGTTCATTTACATAGGTGTGTCCACTTTTTGCATTCTGCCATATTGAATTTTCATACAATTTTATTGACGAACTTTGTTTGATCATTAATTTATCATTTTTCTTGATATTTCCATTCTTAATAAATTGGTCACTTTTACAAGATATTTTGCGTTAAATTCATGTCTGAAAATTTCTATTAGTTTATCGATATTGTCTCTTTCTTCACAGCTATCAGTAGATCATTTACGTACAACACTATTCATGTATATTATAGCCTATATATAAACATGAGTTATTTAGACATCTTGTAAAGTTGTATTTAATAGCTGTATCATTGAATTTATTGTTCCAAGATTTTGGCGATCCTCTTAAATCATATAGAGCTTTTTGTTAGTTAAAATGTTTTTCCATTTTCTTGTTTCACTCCTTGTAATGCTTTGATGTATATGTCTGATTGGATATTTCAATTTAAAAAGGAAGTTGGAATATCCATTTGATTTACTTATCAGTTTTTGTTTGTTGCATAAGGGAATAACATTCTAATTGTTGACATTCTAGCTACTGAAGCTTGCACAATATTAGAAGATTCTTCTATTTGGAATCGTTTTGCTACTAAGCGAGTCTTTTTTTGTTCCTTTCTATTGGATTCAGAAAATTTGTTTTCTTTAATTCATATGCTAAACAGTAAATGAATTATCACCAGAAGCAGCTTCAATCGAAAGGAACAATACAATTTCTATTATCTAATCTATTCCATGACAAGACGGCTACCTAGA
The DNA here is from genome assembly GCA_030710605.1 of Cordylochernes scorpioides. Lineage (NCBI taxonomy): Eukaryota > Metazoa > Arthropoda > Arachnida > Pseudoscorpiones > Chernetidae > Cordylochernes > Cordylochernes scorpioides. The sequence continues at coordinate 30,683,165 of CP092867.1, forward strand.
AGCTTAAAATATTGTACCCTTGGCTTATTGGCAGTAATGAAATAGCTAGTAAAATACTATACTTCTACATGGTCTAGATATATATTAAGAACTAGATCTTTCTCTCGTTCTACGGACGGGTCTAGAACGATAGTCATTTATAAACCCCCTTGTTATAATTTTACGCATATATATGTGAGGGCCAAGAGACTTCCTTCCAGCCTGCTGGAATGACGGACCACGCCGTCGGCACACATACAAGCGGGGCCATGAAATAGGAGATGACCACCGCTTTGTGACGCGGTAGATCAGCGGAAGTCAATGAGAACCCAATAGACATTGTAGGGTGTTTTCCTTTTGTCTTCCTCTAAAAATGTAGCTAATAAGTAATACCAATAAAACACTGACTTTGAAATACTTTCTGGACCATTGCTGGACTAATAAATCGACACACCACATATATTTATATACGTTGTGACCCCTATATATAGGTATATTTATTATAAATGTGTGCCCATGATGATATTGAAAACAAATTACTTAATTATAACAGATAAATAGATATATTTTTATTTATAACAGATTCTCTATGGGCGGTTTTCACAATGTATTTGCGCTCTCTTCAAATATTTTCTCACAGCGTAATTCCAGTGATAAGATTATCTCTCCAAATGCAACCCATTTTGTTGAGTTCCTCGACAATAGTTTACTGACAATATTAAATGGCAGATCGATAGCAGATCAAAATGGCAATTTTACTTACATCTCAGACCGTGGCTCTTCGACCTTGGATTACTTTGTGGTGACCCCCTTGCTTTTGGATCTAATTGAGAACTTCCAAGTCGAATGCTCTCCATACTCGGACCATCTCCCTATCACCTTGTCTGCCCTTATAGTGCCCGGTTCTGATCGCAGAATTACTTCATTACAGTCGATGGTGAATTACTCGAGACATACAAATCCAACACCTTTAACAAGTTATAGATGGATACATGAGAACTCACAGTTTTTCTCGCAGGCACTAAATGAAATACACCTGAATTGGAATCACTCAATAGATAGTGTACAATGAGGCTTTTAACTGATAAAATCATTGATACTATGGGCAAAGCGGGGATGCAGAGAAGATCTAAAACATCGAACCCAAATTCAAAGCCCCGGTTTGATCGAGAATGTTATCTAACAAAAAAGAATACTAAATCCCATCTTAAAATCTACATGAAATCAAAAAAGAAACAGACCGTGTTAACTATATTTCAAAAAAGAAATTCTATGCTGCATTAATTAGAGATAAAAAGTAAAAATACTACCAATCATTGCATGTAAATTTATCAAGCAATACTCATGACTCTAAAAACTTTTGGAAAACAATAAGCATTTATAAAAAAAGAAGTTTCATTCAATGAAACATTTCGCTTCAAGAATGGCACCAATTTTACGACAAACTACTCTCATCTGAAACATCAACAGAATATATCCTTCCTATGTTAAACACGCTTTCAGTGGATACAGGCTTATTGGCGGAAATTACAATGAAGGAGATAATAGAAGAAATCTCGCGTTTAAAGAATTGTAAGGCAGCTGGAATCGACGAGGTACCGAACGAAGCAATTAAGCTCCTTCCCCACAGTTACTTACTGTTACTAAAGGATCTATACAACAGAATACTAAGATCAGCTGTATTCCCATCCTCCTTCTCGAGGTCTATTATTCATCCGATTTTTAAAAATGGCGATTCTGATAATCCATCCAACTACCGCGGAATCTCACTGCTGAGCAATTTCGCGAAACTATTTATAGCAATACTTAGGTCCCGCCTAGTCAAATGGATTGAAACTAATGATATTATCCCAGAGAATCAGGCGGGCTTTAGATCTGCTCACTCATGTCAAGATCATATTTTCATATTGACATCTGTAATCCAACTTTCCCTAAGGAAGAAAAGAGGTAAATGTTACTCCTTCTTCGTAGACTTAAAAAAAGCTTTTGACACGGTTCCTCACGCATTGCTATGGACAAAACTAGTCAAAAAAGGACTGAATTACCGATTTGTCAACTTGATTAAATGTTATTATGAAGACATGACCGCTGCGGTTCGTTGGAACAATTCTATCGCTGAATTCATTGAAATTCGTTCGGGGGTGCTCTAAGGTGACCCACTATCCCCATGCCTATTCCTACTCTTTATTAATGATTTGATTAAAATATTTGATGACTCGGGGTTGTCAGGAATATACTTACCCAATTTCGGAAACATACACCTCCTCCTATATGCCGACGATATTGTTTTGATCGGTGATTCTAAAATAAACCTTCAATTGAAAATCAATATACTGAAAACCTATCTAGAAACTAACTTACTAACTCTGAACGAAAACAAGTCAATAATAATGGTTTTCCGTAATGGAGGAAAGGTGGCGCGTTCAGAAAGATGGTATTGGGGTCAAAGTCCTTTAAGTGTTACATCAAAATATACGTACCTGGGCTACCCTCTAACCCCTTCGATTTCCTTCACTCAAGTTGCCTTAAATTATATAGGCAGGACCATGGCCGCGATGGGTGCTGTAAGGGAGATTATTTTGAAGTCCAAGCTCAAATCCTTCCATGCAAGTATGAGATTGTTGGATTCTATGATCTTGGCAGTCCTACTCTATGCGGCTCCAATCTGGGCACATGATCAAGCCTTAATCCTAGATAGAATCCAGGATACCTTTCTCAGACATTTTCTGTGCCTTCCAAGCTATACTCCGGGCTATATTTTGAGGGCCGAAACAGGAAGAAACTCTCTTGATATCACAGTGAAAAAACTAACTTTAAAATTCTGTACTAGAATTTTGAAAATGGACGGCAGCAGGCTACCTTCAATTTGTTTGGCACATTTGTGGGACATTTCAATTTCTTCAAAACAGAATATCGGACTGGTAAAAAGTATAACAGAGCTACTTAATAACACCGGCTTCTCATGGCTTGTTGGATGTACATACTTCAATATTCTACAAAGATACATCCCCCTAATTATTAGAACGGCAACCGATCAGTCCTTGCAGCTGGATTATGTAAGAATAAGAAAATCAATACTCTACTCTCACTATAAATACTTTCATTCATCACCTACAATGGAATGCTATCTGAATGACAATATCCCCCTAACCTTAAAGAGAATCATTGTACAAGTAAGAAGCCTTTTTGTAGTACAGAGAATTAATCATGTTCCACTATTGAAAACTAAGACCATAAAATGCACCTTAAGCAACGGTGAATTTAGTCTCGATTTTCCACACTACATGTTCTACTGTACGGCAATGGAAGAAGAAAGAGAAATTCTTCGTCAAGAGACCGGCTATAATAACAATTCGCCTTATGTTTTAATGGCAAAAGTAGTAAAATCCAGACCCTTTGCATTCGCTTTTTATAAATTCTGGAAATCAGCTCAATCAAAATATTTAGCACAGACACCGGATCCAACTCGATAATTGGTCGAGGTCAATACCCAATATTTGTATATAACTACGATGCTAATTTGTTAATTGTTTATTTTGTTCTACAGGGAGAATCCTGTATGGCACGTGTGCCCAATAAAGGCTATTGTTTAGTCTTTTGTATTAGAACTGAGAATGACTAACAGTCATTGAAATCCCGGAGAATAATCAGGCTTGACCTTTTCAATAATATTAAACTTTATTGCTTAATATGGTAATCCGAGAATATCAAAAGGCTTATTTACATATGTACAACTTTATCTTCCTTATTTCCAATTCTTTAGAATTCACTTTATCAGGTTTTGCTTCCACTTCCTTTGCTTTGTCTTTTAACTTGATCTTCTTTGACTTCTGCGTCACTCCTCCCTTGACTTCAGCTTCCGGTGCACCTTCTTTCACTCCAACTACGCTTCTTAACTTTTCTATTCTTGATTTGCACTACCTCGCTACTTCTCACTTGAACTATCTTCCGCTTCTTCTTACTTTGAACTGCCTTCCGCTGCTTCTTACTTTGTAGATCTAACACTTCTCCACGCCACCGTTCAATACCCTTTCGCGCTCGAGCCTAACTAACTTCTCCTCACTTCACACCTTCTTTTATATGTTCTAAAACAGTCACGTGGGCGTACTCTGTGGCGCATTCCCTGGCGCACGCCATCTAGTGTCGCCTTTCCCAACCACTTCTCAACATACCCCCACCCTCTTTGTGTGAGCACAAAGAGCTATATCCTCTTCGGAGGTCACTTCCAAGGGGTAAATCTTTTGGATGGGTCTCATCAACACACCCCGCTTTGTTTTTACCCTCGCGACTCTGATTTTTCCATCCCTGCCCGGAATCAATTCTTCTATCTTTGCCATTGGCCAGTCTATTCTCTTTTGATCCTCATACAACCAGTGGGGTCCCTTCCACCACTCCGTCTTAAGATAGCGAACAGCAGAACAACCTCTTGAAGGAAGATCAGCTGGGTTCTCATCTCCTGATATATGCGCCCAGCTCTTTACGTAGGTTAAATTTCGAATTTCGGTAACACGGTTTTTTACAAATGTGTTCCAGGTTTGGGCTCTCGTTATCCATGTTATTGCTGTAGAAGAATCACTCCACATGTACGTTGAGTAATCCACTCCCAGAGCATTTCTTATTGCGTTCAACAGCCTTGCTCCCAAGACACAGGCCATAAGCTCGAGCCGCGGTATACTTATCTTCTTCAGAGGAGCAACTCCAGCTTTGGCCCACAGAAGAACTACTCTGACTGTATCCTGTACCACAGATCTAGTAAAGACAACAGAGGCGTAAGCTTCACAACTAGCGTCGCAGAAGACATGCAATTGCACGTCTCCCTCAGAGTCCAGGTACAGGCATCTAGGTATCACCACTTGATCTAATGACGCTATTTCATACAACCAGCTTCGAAATTCCTTCTCTATATCGGTCGGCAATTGCGCATCCCATTCTAACTTAAGATTCCACGTTTTCTGTAATAGAACCTTGGGGCTTATCAATACAGGACTCAAAAATCCCAACGGATCAAAGAACCTTTGTATGCAGGACAGTACAGTCCTTTTCGTCAAACTGTTCGGGACCTGGAACGGTCTGGTCACATTGCACTTCAACATGTCCTCCATGTTGTCCCATAAAAGTCCTAAAACAGAGACATCACTATCCGCCTGTGTAAAGACTCCCGTAATCGCCCATTGGTTCAATTCCATCTTGGCTTTTGTCATCAATTGTATAGAAATTTCCATGAAATCTTCTACCTCCTCTTCTTTCAGAGATGTTACGCAATTGTCTACGTAGAACGATTTCAGTAATTTCGCCGCTACAAACGCTCTTTCATCTCTAATGGATTCTAGGTGATACTCTATTACCGCAGCCAATAAAAAGGGGCTACATTTCAGACCAAAAACAACTCGTTTGTGTCTCAAATCCTTCATCTCGCTTGTTCCCGTTTTCCACCATAAAAATCTCAGACAGTCTCTGTCCATTTCCTGTACGGAAATGGTCTGAAATGCCTTCTTGATATCAGCTACGATTCCAACATTTCCCCGTCTAAAACGTAGAAGCGTCTCTGGTACAATCTCTAACAGATTGGGCCCTGTCTCTAAACAGTCGTTTATAGCCAAGCCATTCGCACCTTTGCAGGATGCATCGAAAACTGGTCTGACTGGGGTCGTTAAACTTCCTGGCTTATACACAGGTCGATGTGGCAGATAATGTATTTTGGAATCATTTATTCCTATCGGTATTTCCTCAATAAAATCTTCCCCAATCCAGTCTCGCAGTACGCCATCATATTCTTCAAATTTTCTCGTATTATAGAGCCGCTTAGTTCTCGCTACTAGTCTTCCATAAGCTATCGCCTGATTGTCATTTAGTTCTCCCTTATTTTCCCGCCAAGGTAAGGCGACTATATAACGTCAATTTTTTTCTCTTTTCACAGTTTTCTTAAACTCTGCTCTTACCCGTTCATCGTGTTCTTTTCTATTTTTGTCTGAGCCTGCGTCCTTTATCCCTAAGACTTCCAAGTCCCATAATTCCTCTATTCTGGCCTGATTCAATAGAGCTGTGATCATAGTCGTAACTAGGCCTTCTTCCTGGTATGATGGGCGTCCACACAAGATCCAGCGAAAAATAGTCTCTATGGCTGTTGGCCCTGACTTCAATTTTAACGTTCTACCTGTTAAGCACTCACCGAAATAATCACTCCCTATTAAGATATCAATCTCTTTGTTTTGAAAGTCCTCGCTATTTAGTTCCACGTGATGAGAAATAAGTTCCTCCACCCACTGACCCATGGGAATAGAGGTGGTCCTACCGCAAATGGTCTTTTCTTCCAGGACATCAATACCGATCTTATTTCCCTTCCTGATGTTTTCCAGTTGGATTCTATAGATGCCGTGTTTCTCTACTCCGGTCATCCCTCCTCCAAATAACGCCTTCTGTATTTGTCCCTGACCAATCCTTTCTAGGTTTAACTGTCCAATCAATGCTATTCTGATATAGCTTCTCTGGCTTCCGGAATCGAATAAAATCCGTACTATTCTTTGTCCTCTTGGACTCTCTACCCTAGCGCTGGCGATCATCAGCAGTACTTCACTGGAGCATGTTTGGTTAGCCATTGATGTTGAAGGAGACTCCAGGTTGTCCTCTTTTACCTCTGTTTTCTTCTCGTGTACCTCTCCTCTTCTTCTTGAGCACATCAGTTCGACGTGTCTGCCTTTACATGTGAAGCACTTACATTCACTTCTGCACTCTCTTGCCACATGTCTTCTCCCCAGGCACCGGAAGCAGACCTTTGCCCCGGCAGCCCTTTGCTTACGCTGCTCCAGCGTCATTCGTTTTGCTCTACTACAATTTCTTGACCTATGTCCAGTCATCTCACAAAAGACACAACTCTCGCCGTCGCCCTGGTTCAAAAGATGCGCCGCTGTCGGAGTTGTTCTTCTCTGGATCTCCTTTTCTGGCATCTTTTCTGCTCTTCCGAATCCCGCTCGTATAAATTCCAGGCGCTCAGCTCCCCTAATCTCTTCCTTTATGAATTTTAAAAGATTCCCCAGTCTCTGGGAGCTGCCAGGTTCTTCTGCGTTATCCCCCGACTGGTATCCCGCTTCTGGTCTCCGCTGCCATATCTGCAGCACCTGTTCAGGCAGGCTGGACTCCACCATCGGGTACAGGAACACGGCGTTCCGATCGGCAGTCACCCCCAATGACTCCAACGATCTTAATGATGCCATAAGAGGGTCGTACAGATCCGCCAATGTTCTCCTCTGAGAACTTGCTCTTTCCACAATTAACTCAAGTAACTGTCTGACATACATCTCTGTCAACAGTACTCGGTCACCAAACTTCTCCTGTAGAGCCTCTATGGCCTTTGTATAATTGGCCTCTGTTACGGTGTAACCCTCTAAAAATTTTTGGGCTCTTGAACCCTTAGTCACCGCTTGGTGGAGGTAATGGAATTTATCTACCCCGCTCAGGCTGTCGTCCTGGTGTATCCTCTCAAATTGCCCCCACCATGGCAACCATTCCTTCAATGTCCCGTTGAACTTTAAAAGTTCCAACTTGGGCAATTTGCAAATTCTTTTTTCCATTGATGCAGATGTAGAACCTTTTCTTTCCTGTTGAACCGCCGCAATAGATTCTAACGCTTCCTGCACCTTCACTTCTATTGTGGCTAGCATACATTCATATGCATTGCATCCTTCCGCCTCAGCCAAGAACAAGTCTTCCGAGGCATCCTCCTCTATTAGCAAGTTCCCGATCCTTCCATTCAACGCCTCCACTTTCTGCTCTAATCTTTTTAATTGCTGGTGTAGAGCCAAGATTTCTTGTCTATTCGAAGGATCGTCTTCTATCATCCATTTAGTCTCGGCTACCTTCTTTGTGATCAATCCTCTAAGAGGAGATCTAATCTTTTTCAATGCCTCCATTTTCTCCAGGATCACGTCCGGCTCACCAATATGTTTAGTCTTTTGTATTAGAACTGAGAATGACTAACAGTCATTGAAATCCCGGAGAATAATCAGGCTTGACCTTTTCAATAATATTAAACTTTATTGCTTAATATGGTAATCCGAGAATATCAAAAGGCTTATTTACATATGTACAACTTTATCTTCCTTATTTCCAATTCTTTAGAATTCACTTTATCAGGTTTTGCTTCCACTTCCTTTGCTTTGTCTTTTAACTTGATCTTCTTTGACTTCTGCGTCACTCCTCCCTTGACTTCAGCTTCCGGTGCACCTTCTTTCACTCCAACTACGCTTCTTAACTTTTCTATTCTTGATTTGCACTACCTCGCTACTTCTCACTTGAACTATCTTCCGCTTCTTCTTACTTTGAACTGCCTTCCGCTGCTTCTTACTTTGTAGATCTAACACTTCTCCACGCCACCGTTCAATACCCTTTCGCGCTCGAGCCTAACTAACTTCTCCTCACTTCACACCTTCTTTTATATGTTCTAAAACAGTCACGTGGGCGTACTCTGTGGCGCATTCCCTGGCGCACGCCATCTAGTGTCGCCTTTCCCAACCACTTCTCAACAGCTATTGTTGTTGTTATTTATAACAGATTTTTGATTTTAATTCCAAAGAGGTTTCAGATAAGAACCTGAATATTTGGATTTGTTCCTTCTTTGAAATCTTGAATAATCACTGAAGAATTAAAGTCGCTACTTCCAAAAGTTTTACCGACCAGCCAGATATCTGAAAACTTGTACTCCTGCAATAGTAGTTGGATTGAGCAAGTGTTCGAAATTTAAGACTACCATGTGATCTGGAAGCATATTAAAATTAAATTATAAAATTTTAAAAGCAATTAGGAAATTAGTCCGCCCCCGACCACTCTGACTAACCAGAAGTGTGAAAATTTGACAAACTGAATTGTCATCAGGTTCGAATAAGTGTAAAAAATTTCTGATTTCTACGTGATAATTGATTGCAAAATTTATGGAAAGACAGAAATGAAGCAAGTAAGATAAAATATTTTCAAATAATCGTTATAATTGAGGATTAGGCCTTAAATAGATGGAATTCTGCTCGCGGCGGATTGGTCAATTCCTCTTAAGAGGTGGAAAGTGAAGTAACCTAAAGCCTATCTGAAATATGTCTCTTCAATAATAATAACTTTAGTGTGAAATATATTACAAAGTTACAGACACATAATGGATTATTGTTGAGGGATAATTGGTACATATTTAATATGGATTATTCAATTGATTGATTTTAGTTATAGGTAATAATATATATTAATTGTGAAAGGGGAATTATAAATAACAGTGTCGTAAAATGTTTAGTCTTATATTATAACATATATAAATATATATATACAATTAAACCTGTCTATAGCGCCCCCTCTAAATAGCGCCTTCCTCTCTATAACGCCCGATTTTAAATACGTAGTACAATGCGATTTACATTAAAAGTGACATGTCTATAGCACCTCCTCTCTATAGCACCCTATTTTGGTGAGTCCCAAGAGGGGGCGCTATAGACAGGTTTAACTGTATATATATATATAGTCTATAGTGCCCCCTCTAAATAACGCCTTCCTCTCTATAGCGCCCGATTTTAAACATTAAAATGTAAACATTTTCCATTAAAAGTGACCTGTCTATAGCAACCCCTCTCTATAGCACCCTATTTTGGTAAGTCCCAAGAGGGGGCGCTATAGACAGGTTTAACTGTTTATATAATGAATATAAAAATATATACGTGAAGATATGGAAATCAGATTACTGAATTATAACTGATAAATTTTATTATACAAGGTGCGTTCATTAATTTCCAGGACTGCTCTGTATCTTTGAAAAAATAAAACAGATAAAAAAACTAATTTAATATTTTTCAAAATATGCCCCTCCTGCCTCAATACACCCGTTCCATCTTTTTTTCCAATTGTCGAAGCAGGAGATAAAATCACTTTTTGAGAGGTTCCTCAAGGTTGCCTTCGATTCAGCTTGTATCATATCAACGTTGTAAAATTTCCGTCCTTTCAAGTTAATTTTCAATTTAGGATAGAGGAAAAAGTCATTGGGGGCTAAGTCGGGGGAATAGGGTGGATGAGGGATCTGTATGGTTGAATGCTTGGCCAAAAACTGCAAAACAACATGGACTGTGTGCGGCCGCGCATTACCGACGTGAAGTATCCAGTCATTGTCCAGTCTTTTAAGGCGCACTGCCTCCCTTAAGCACCTCATTATCCCCAAATAAACAGATAGTCCAGTCACTGAAGATAATTCTTCTGTTAGATTTAATTAACTCCTTTATTTTGAGCTTGTTTTCCTCGCAACGAAATGATCTTGGACGCCCAGTATGCTGATCATCGTTTACCTTTTCCCGACCTTTTTGGAAGCGTGAAAATCATTCAAAAGTTCTTGAACGGGATAAAGCTGCATCGCCAAAAGCTTCTTTAATCAATTCATACGTCTCAGTAGCACTTTTTTCAATTTAAAACAAAACTTAATGCAGATTCTCTGCTCTTCGAAAATGGCCATTTTAAAATTAGAAATGCGAACCTTACAAGGAAGTTGTTTTGTTCTATTTTTAGATCGGTGCGTGCGCCACGAGACTCGTGCTTTCAGTCAGGTGTGGTCGAATGTCCAATATTCAACTCTGTAAAAAAATATTTTCTCTAGCTTTTTTATTTATTTTATTTTTTAACCAGTCCTGGAAATTAATGAACGCACCTTGTATTTATTGACTTTTGAAATTTGTTCGTTTCTGGCCATTTTTTCTGACAAACGCGAAGTCTGAAAATTTGTCAACTTGCATTCTAATCAGGTTCCAACAAGTGTACAAAATTTCAGATTTCTACGTGCTTTAGAAGTGTGTTAAAAATTGATTTCAAGATTTGTGGACAGACAGATATGGAAGCAAGTTTAAAAAATGCTTTCAAAAATTAATTTTTACTAATATTACCAAACTTTTCATAGAACTCTCTTTTTCAACCGAGAGATTATTTCACGTCCAATTTTTTTTTGTTAGAAATTAATTTTAATTGCAATTTTATATCCAATATTTTTAAAGCTAAAATTTTAAACTATCAATATGATATTGTTTTGTGTTTCTATTTCATCTTTATTTCTATAGTTACTATCCAAAAACACACACAACAACACACATGTAATACTTTTAAAACCTTCAGCCCATTATTTTGTTTGCTTATTTGTTTGCTACAGTAATATTTTCAGTTGAAAGTTTTTTCATTTACCATTGAAAAAGATAAATTTTTAAATTTGAAGAATGAAGAAAATAAACTGCGATAATATAAGTATAGGGAAATATATACTGTCTCAAGGAACGCCATCACAAAATGATGCCAACGTTGGGAAAGAGCTATCTTTCAAACGTGATAGAAAATAGTATTGCAAAATTGTCAGGAATTTTCAAAATAATAATTATCTCTCTCTACATTAATCACAATTTCACCCCCTATTATATCTAATCAAAAAACTAATTTTCAACTATAACCTAAGCTAAGATTGTTTATGCAAAATAAATGCATTATAGTACTTTGATAAAGGTCCACACACAGTCAATTGAAATATTATACGAGTATAAATATCTATTTATGATTTCTCTATTTCCATAAATAAAATAGTATGGATATTTTAAACGTAATAATGTTGTTGTTGTCGTGTCTAATAAAGAGCCTCAGATGTCCCAATGCATCTCTATCACAGCAATGTCTTCTATCAAACGGGGCAATAAGGAACTCAAAAGACTTTACATAGCATCAAATATATGCTATCTAGCCATTGAAAGGAAGATCCAAGAGGACTGGAATACTATCTATTAACCTATAGATGAGTAGAAATACATAGAATAAGGAGTTTGATGATGAACCATATGCTGGTCAACCATCCATATTCAACCTCTTCAGAAACTTAAACGAATTGTCGATTTGGTTAGAGGCGATGGAGATGATTTGAATATTCCAGATTGGCAGTCGATAAGAGAGTTCCTAAGAGGTGCATAGCAGGGATTGCGTGTTGTAAGAGGTCGATAGGAAGAGATCTGAAGTGACAGCTTGCTCGCGTGATAGACGAGAGCACGGACTTTAATCTTGATAGATCGCTTCAAATAAATCGGGGCGTCAAATATCTTCTTCAGACATCACTTCTCAGAGAGGGATTTCTTCAGGACTTTATTGGCTTCTCTGTGTGAAGCAGAAGTCACCATTTATTATACTGAAATACTCTCGATTTTGTTCCGTCACATGTATTGTTGCCTATGTTGTTCTGCGTTGAACACTAATCGCTTAGCTTATTATGTATATTAGGTTGGTTTATAGTATGTATAAGGTATATTGTTGATTAACCTATCAATTTTTGTTGTTCACATGTTCTTTGTGTAAATGCTAGCACATCCTGCATTGTGCAGCGATAATATAGCTCATTGTTATGTATAGCAGGTTGGTTTATAGTATGTATGAGGTATAGTTTTGATTAATCCATCAGTACTTTTCTTGTTCCCATGTTCTCTGTGTAAATGCTAGTACATCCTGCATTGTGCAGAGTTTAGCTCATTGTTATGTATCGTAGGTTGGTTTATAGTATGTATAAGGTATATTGTTGATTAATCTATCAATTCTTTCTTGTTCAAATGTTCTCTGTGTAAATGCTAGTACATCCTGCATTGTGCAGAGTTTATCTCATTGTTATGTATAGCAGGTTGAGACATGATAAGCCACGTTTGGAATATAAAAAGAGAGATTAAGAGGAACGTGGTAAGTTTCTTTATTAAGCAGTATGCGAGCTTTCGGACGTCAGCCGTCCTTCATCAGGTATTGACATGAATGAGAAGGAGATGCTATATTTATAAGCGACAGTTTAGCATAAAAAATATTAAACAAGAAATAAAAGATTAAAAAGATTTGAGATTTGCATGCCAGTAATAAAAATATTTAAAAGTGTACAATATATAGATTTAAGAAAATCTGCATACCTAGGATGAAGGGAAAAAGGCGGAAAACTAGAGGCGAAGACAAAAGCAAGAATAAAAATAAAAATAAGAATATAAACGAGAATATAAAAAACAGCGGAATAAAGATAAAGTTAAAAGTTACGAAGGAGATGTATCTGTTGGTATAGAGTAAAAAGCAGAATATTGGGGCGAGAGGTCAATCTTTCTGTTGAGGCTGGGTGTAGTATTGGAGACAAGGGCTTCAAGAACTAAGCGTTGGTATTTATTTGCTATATCGCTATAAACGGGGGTTGTATTGTCGAGATTGAAGGAATGTCCGGATTCGGCGATATGTTGGTATATGAGTGATTTTTTGTCTTTCGAGCGGATGTTGCGGGCGTGTTCACTGGCTCTGATGGCGATTGTTCGGCCTGTTTCTCCAATATAGCATAAATCGCAATCATTACAAGGAATTTTGTAAACGGCGTTAGAAAGGGATTGGGGGTTACGTTTGGCGGAGCTTTTTGTGATTGGGTGTCGTAGGAAGGTGTAAAGGGAAGGTGTGCACTTGTAAAGAATGCGAATGCCGAATTTACGTAAAAAGGTTGGTTTATAGTATGTATAAGGTATATTGTTGATTAACCTATCAATATTTTCTTGTTCACATGTTCTCAGTGTAAATTCTAGCACATCCTGGATTGTGCAGAGTTTAGCTCATTGTTATGTATAGCAGGTTGGTTTATAGTATGTATAAGGTAATTGTTGATTAACCTATCAATATTTTCTTGTTCACATGTTCTCAGTGTAAATTCGAGCACATCCTGCATTGTGCAGAGTTTAGCTCATTGTTATGTATAGCAGGTTGGTTTATAGTATGTATAAGGTATATTGTTGATTAACCTATCAATATTTTCTTGTTCACATGTGTTCTCAGTGTAAATTCTAGCACATCCTGCATTATGCAGAGTTTAGCTCATTGTTATGTATAGCAGGTTGGTTTATAGTATGTATAAGGTATATTGTTGATTAATTCATCAATACCTTTCTTGTACACATTCACATTAAATTTCTAAAGATTATCATTTTATCAGGTAGCTCTCTCTTCATTTAAATACCTTTTAAAATTAGTATGTTTTTCATATTTGTTTTATCGTATTTTAGATGTTAATTAAGGACTAATATGAAGAGTTCAGAGTGTATAAGCAGAATCGTCCAATACAGTATTAGAGCTCTGAGAAGCGGTCTGGTGGATTAAATTGGCGAAACCGCTGGGAGGGTTCACCCTTGATGAGCCAAGCCCTCCCAATATATATTTTTTCATCGCAGTAAGGGCAGTAGAAGTTTGTATTATATATATCAAACCTCTCGGTTCTTTTACAGGTATAATTCTAATAAACATAAAAGCAATGATAATATAAATTTATAGCATCAACTGTCAAAATATATTCATCAATAAACTTAAGGAAGTGGAAAGTCTTTAATGTTACGGGTTGTCGTTTTTTTTAAGGAAACAGAGGCAATATTTTTGCACACTTGGTTATCTCGCGTGTTTTTAATAAACTTCATTGTGTATCAAATATCTTTCAGAGTTATTGTCTGAAATCCGATATACATGCTAAATCATATTAGGGTATCAAGTGGTGGCCCTTGATGGTGTCTCTTTGACAACCATCATAATTGGGTGAAGTAGAATGCGTCTGCCTTTGTCATTGAGATTGGGAACACTACTCAGTGGCAGGCAGACTTAGCTCCAAAAGAAATGGCCGCCTCTGACATGAGGAACAAATGCCATGTTTCTATGAGTAGTAAATTTCTTTTAAATATTATATATTTATTTTAACTTGAGTTGACAGTTCAATAAAATAATTCCTTGTACCAATATTAGGTAAAATTAATCAGGCCTCCAGGGTAAAGTATTTTTTCAAAACATTTTTATTCTCTAACTTTTGGGCACGGATATCCTTCCACAGGAGAAAACTAGTTCTCCTGTGGAAGGACATCCGTGCCTGAAAGTTAGAGAATAAAAATGTTTTGAAAAAATACTTTTCCCTGGAGGCCTGATTAATTTTACTCATTATATATTTATACTTCCAAAAGATTAGAAATTTAGTAATCAATGAATAAAAATATGGGCGTCAAGAAGTAATATTCTTATGTGAGAACTCTCTGCATTGCCAATCTCTTTTTGGTAAGAATAATCAAACTGTTTGTATAGGTGTTTGCGTGGGTTAGATTACTTTTAATCTATAATTTAATAATATTTTGGCATTATAATTGATCAGTGATTATAATATTTATTTTTCATAGAGAGAATTATTAAGAGATATATTTTATACTACCCCATAGATGTAGGTAGTCTTTTATATATAACACAATAGTTCACGAATTTATTGGGTTTAATTTGAGATCTCGAGATATTATTCGACCCAGCACGTATCCTCCAACATGCACGTATATATTTTTAAAAATTGTTTATAACACACAAAGAATGTAATATATATTTTCTCCCCCTTTCAAAATAATTAATATTTAAAATATATAAAAAATTAATTTGTATATAAAAATAGCATATATCATCAATTTATTAACGTGATACTCCTGTTGAACAAGAAACTTAACCCTGGAAGCTTAATTTATTTTATAATATTTTTTTTTTACAAACTCAACAAGCTATCTAGAGCCTAGGTTTATTTAACTATTTTTTTACTTCTCTAGCTTTCAGGTCAACTTTCCCTTCAACAGGAGAACTTGAAGTATGGCTTCTAGAAGTAAATCATGTTGAAGGGAATGTTGGCCTGAAAACTAGAGAAATAAAAAATAGTTAAAGAAATCGGGCCCTGGTTAATTTTGTAAAATTGTAAAAGAGCAGGGATGATTATGCATTATAAGATTGATATAATACAATATAATGCGGTTTATAATTGTAGAACGACATTTGAAAATTATCCCGCATGTGTTTCTTTTGAACGAAAAATCGAAATTTATTTTAAGGAGAAATAACGATTATTTCTAACCTTAGGGATAAAGTATGAAATGATGAATTGTGAAGAGTAATGATAAACGGATAAATAAAAGTGTCCCCGGATTATTTCTCCTTAAAATAAATTTCGATTTTTCGTTCAAAAGAAACACATGAGGGATAATTTTCAAATGTCGTTCTGCAATCATAAGATAGATATATAAATATATCAAAAATTTTACTCCCCATTGAATATAGGCAAAACATATTTTTTAAACTTAATTCTATTGACGTTATGTATTGACGTATTGACGTATTACGTATTGACGTTAATACGTTATAATACCTTGATAAAGGTTGGCGTTCAGCCAACTGGAATATTGGTAAAATAAACGATATTTTAATCCAATATATGTCTTTTTAACATTAATTTTAAAGAGAAATATGTACTATTTCTAACTTTTGGATGACGTATGAAAAGGTTGAATATATGAAGAGTAATGGTCTATATATGATTGGATGACGCATGAAAGGGTGAAAATGTGAAGAGTAATGGCGAACGGAAAAATAAAAGTGTCCAGGGGCGGGAATCGAACCCACAACCTTCTGCTTACCGGGCAGGTGCCATGTCCACTAGGCTACCCTGGACGTATTTTTCCGTTCGTAACTAATACATATACTAATACATAACTAATGGGTTCGATTCCCGCCCCTGGACACTTTTATTTTTCCGTTCGCCATTACTCTTCACATTTTCACCCTTTCATACGTCATCCAATCATATATAGACCATTACTCTTCATATATTCAACCTTTTCATACGTCATCCAAAAGTTAGAAATAGTACATATTTCTCTTTAAAATTAATGTTAATTTTTCACAAAAAAGAAACTTATGCGGGGAGGCTTTAAGTATTACTTTATAATCATACGCCGCAGTCCTTTATATGTCTTTTTGATTAAATATATCTAAATATTCGAAGATCCAACTACATAACCATTCGTAAGTTGTGAAGATAAAGCTTCACTTCCAAAGTCTTGAGCTAATTTGTAAACGCGTTTTTGAAGCACTTACTATCAAATTAAAACAAATTTAATAATTAAATTCTTCAAAATTGAATATATAATAGATGAGCGATACATTTAGTGTCTGTACAATTTTAAAAGATTTCTCTAAAATTAGAAACACATGTGCTTGAAATTTTACATGATACGGGATATGGTAAATGTTATATATATCATATTGCAATATTCTTCTACATGTTTATTTTTCATTTGGAGAATAAAACAAAAGATCTTGTCGAAATGTAGATAAAATAAACATATATCTTTTAAAAAATCAATAGGTGTAGCTTTTACTTGAAAACTTTAAAATGTTTTTCTGTTCTCATATTGTTTCAAGAAAAAGTTGTTGCAGTTTTTTGAAAAATGTCTTTTTTTAAATCTCTAACAGCGATGCGTTTTTTTTAAATCGTAAAAAGTTTAATATTATTATCTTCCAAATTCATCAACCTTTCCAAATATTGCTAGTTAATTTAATTTGTACTTTAATTTTGAAGCTATAGCGATTCCAGAAAAACAACACTTAAATTTTTATTCTGATGTTATAGATTAGCTTATTAAAATACGAATCTTTTTTTATACTCTCATTGTAAAAAATCTTTCATAATATCGTTCATAATATTTTACATTAAATCATGATTAGCCAATACACGTAGTATTTTTTTCGGAATAATAATTTATTTTAATTTTGTGTGTGTATTGTGCGTTGATTATGGATATAGATTAGAAATTACTTGTGTGAAAAAATATAAATACATAATATTTGTTAATATATATATTTTTTGAAAATAGAGCAATCCATAAATAAATCTTTAAATAAAAAGGCGTATATTGGATCAAAATATCATTTATTTTACCAATATTTCAGTTGGCTGAACGCTAACCTTTATCAAGGTGTTATAATACCACACAATATTTGTTAATTTATATATTTTTTGAAAATAGAGCAATCCATAAATAAATCTTTAATTAAATTATATTTTTATAAATATAGCTAAAATACTATATATTTGCTGGTTTAAGTAAATATAAATCCATACCTTACTCAAATGACAGAAAAGTTTTTTTCGTTAAATTGTCATTTCCTACAATAGAGTTTTTGAAAAATAGAATTAAATAACTCATATTTCTTAAACATTTTTTCTGTCAACAATGGTAACTAAATATCCCATTTCTTACACTCACCCTCGACGATCCTTTGAAACCTAAAAGCTATTATTTGAAAAATCTGTGAATTATTTATTTATTCATCGGCTACAACAGCGTGATATGCCGTGAAGGACACTTGTGCTAAACAAACATTTGAAATCTCTTTTACTTCTCTTATATTCTAATGTCCTGGTAATATACTTAATCATATTGTAACGTAGAAAATTAGGAAAGACAAACTTCAGGATGACACAGCAATTTATTTAAGGCAAGCACAATGAGGGAAGTTTATGCAGAGTAATAAAATATATAAACATCAAAATATATATAATATATATTAATCTGTTAATACAATAATAAATACTTTGCTATCATATATTTTGGAAGAAAATTCTCTAAACGTATTTCATTAATTATTTGACCTTTTAAAAAACGGCCATTAATATTACTGCATAGTATAAAAGAAAAGTCATATTTGACTCATGACCGAGGTTCACAGTTGTAATGGTTCGGCTTGTTTTGGTTTTGTATTGATAGAAAGGATTTGGGACAACCTCTGGATGAAAGACTTGCGATATGACCGTTGGACTTTCTTTCCTATAATTTTCCTGTTTTATATACCCTACTATTCACTAAATTTAGGTGCGACATTTATTTAAAATATCAATTAATTTTATTACTTCTATATCATATTGTAGCAAAGTATTTATTATTTTATTAACAGTGTATCGCTCCAAGGTGACCCACTATCCCCATGCCTATTCCTACTCTTTATCAATGATTTGATTAAAATATTTGATGACACGGGATTGTCAGGAATATACTTACCCAATTTCGGAAACATACACCTCCTCCTATATGCCGACGATATTGTTTTGATCGGTGATTCTAAAATAAACCTTCAATTGAAAATCAATATACTGAAAACTTATCTAGAAACTAACTTACTAACTCTGAACGAAAAAAGTCAAGAATAATGGTTTTCCGTAATGGAGGAAAGGTGGCGCGTTCAGAAAGATGGTATTGGGGTCAAAGTCCTTTAAGTGTTACTTCAAAATATACGTACCTGGGCTACTCGCTGACCCCTTCGATTTCTTTCACTCAAGTTGCCTTAAATTATAGAGGCAGGACCATGGCCGCGATGGGTGCTGTAGGGGAGATTATTTTGAAGTCCAAGCTCAAATCCTTCCATGCAAGTATGAGATTGTTGGGTTCTATGATCTTGACAGTCCTTACTCTATGCGGCTCCAATCTGGGCACATGATCAAGCCTTAATCCTAGATAAAATCCAGGATACCTTCCTCAGACGTTTTCTGTGCCTTCCAAGCTATACTCCGGGCTATATTTTGAGGGCTGAAACAGGAAGAAACTCTCTTGATATCACAGTGAAAAAACTAACTTTAAAATTCTGGACTAGAATTCTGAAAATGGACGGCAGCAGGCTACCTTCAATATGTATGGCACATTTGTGGGACATTTCAATTTCTTCAAAACAGAATATCGGACTGGTAAAAAGTATAACAGAGCTACTTAATAACACCGGCTTCTCATGGCTTGTTGGATGTACAGACTTCAATATTCTACAAAGATACATCCCCTTAATTATTAGAACGGCAACCGATCAGTCCTTGCAGCTCGATTATGTAAGAATAAGAAAATCAGTACTCTACTCTCACTATAAATAATTTCATTCATCACCTACTATGGAATGCTATCTGAATGACAATATCCCCCTAACCTTAAAGAGAATCATTGTACAAGTAAGAAGCCTTTTTGTAGTACAGAGAATTAATCATGTTTCACTATTGAAAACTAAGACCATAAAATGCACCTTATGCAACGGTGAATTTAGTCTCGATTTTCCACACTAGATGTTCTACTGTACGGCAATGGAAGAAGAAAGAGAAATTCTTCGTCAAGAGACCGGCTATAATAGCAATTCGCCTTATGTTTTAATGGCAAAAGTCGTAAAATCCAGACCCTTTGCATTCGCTTTTTATAAATACTGGAAATCAGCTCAATCAAAATATTTAGCACAGACACCGGATCCAACTCGATAATTGGTCGAAGCCAATACCCAATACTTGTATATAACTACGATGCTAATATGTTATTTATTTATTTTGTCCTACAGAGAGAATCCTGTATGGCACGTGTGCCCAATAAAGGCTATTGTTGTTGTTGTTGTTATTAACAGTGTATCATTTTTTATGTTTATATTTTTCTACTCTGTCAACTTCCTTCATTGCTTATCTTTTGTTTATCATTCATAGTTTGTTCTTGCCTAAAATAAATTGCTGTGTCATCCTATAGTACGCTCCTATAGTATCCTACAGTACGCTATAGTGCCATCATATAGTATGCTCCAGGAATCCGGGTTACCTCAAGAGAGAGAGAGAGAGCTGTGTCATCTTGAAGTTTGTCTTTTGGGCTCAAAAAACATACACTTAGGTTAGTAACCCGTAAAACCATATTCTCTCTCCTGAATTTTTCCTAATTTTTCACGTGGCAATATGAATACACACATATCAATGATGACAAATTATTTACATACGCAATTTGACTATCAAATTGAAACCTAAAAAATAATAATTAAGGAACTAATAATATTTATATTATATATATGTGACCCCCTCCCCAGGACCTGTTAACTGCCTCAAAGTGGTGGTGGGGGGTGACCCTGGACGGGACAGGTGAAGTATGTCTGGAGTTCTGAACTCCTGGTACCCAAGGCCTGTCCCACTATGTCCAGCTAATGTTAACAGTCCTACCTACATCAGAAGTCCCATCAACAGGAAACGCATCTAAATACTCCAATGAATTCTAGATAAGCACCACCACCATATTTATGTGAAAGGGGAATAAGAAACGACAGAAGTTGCAAAAAGTGGAACGGAGACTACAAGCCCAGAGAAGACAACGCTGGGAAGATGACCCTTCAGGGCGACAGTATTCCGTGTAGCCCTATTCCCGACTGCCGTTAAAACACCAGAGCATCTATATTTTTTTTTGTCGGGGTGCTAACTCCAGAAGCTCAAGAAGACGATATTTGGACTGTCGTTGATAGGTCGTGTAGTAGGATAATTCTCCCGCCCCATCTCCATCTGGGATGCCTGAACCATCGTTTGGCTTTAATGGAGCCATACAATTTACATATAAAATGGATATTTTGAAGCTTATATATTATATTTACTACATCCACACTTTTGATTTACTTTGAAATACGTTCTTAAACCATGAAGTATTCTTCTTGTCCCTGGAGGTGGTTTACCTTGACTCTATGGTCTCTTCAGCTCATGACTCCTCCTGGATGGTTGCGGTGACATACATGATTGTGGGAATCCAAACTTGAATAGCCTGATAGTACTGGACTTTGTAAATCTTCTATAGATTTAACTGGAGCAAAGAGTCCAACTCACAGTTTTTTTTATATTTTTATCACACAATTCAATCCTAATATGGTTATTGGAGGTTTTCGACCATTAAGCTTTCATACGCACAGAACCAATTCGGATACAATCGACTATTGTTTCTACAACTTGAAGGCAAAGATTAAAACCTTGAAAAAATATTAAACATGAAAAGAAGTATTACAACTAGAGACCATCTTACAGCTCATTTAGATTTCATATTCTCTAGAATCTTCTAGAAGGCAAAGATTAAAACCTTGAAAAAATATTAAACATGAAAAGAAGTTAAAATTTTACACAAATAAATTTACTGGCAATGCGTTTCTTTTTTAAATCTCTACAGACCTTACTGCAATGATATGATTTAATGAATGAGAGGGCTTGGCTCATCAGTAGTGAACCCTCTCAGCGGTTTCGCCAGAGATTTAAAAAAGAAACGCATTGCCAGTAAATTTATTTGTGTAAAATTTTAACGATAGAGGGCAATAAAATTTAATTTACTAATGAAAAGAAGTATTACAACTAGAGACCATCTTACAACTCATTTAGATTTCATATTCTAGAATCTTCTAGAAGGTAAAGATTAAAACCTCGAGAAAAATATTGAACATGAAAATAAATATTACAACTAGAGACCATCTTACAACTCATTTAGATTTCATATTCTAGAATCTTCTAGAAGGTAAAGATTAAAACCTTGAGAAAAATATTGAACATGAAAAGAAGTATTACAACTAGAGACCATCTTACTTAGATTTCATATTCTAGAATCTTCTAGAAGGTAAAGATTAAAACCTTGAGAAAAATATTGAACATGAAAAGAAGTATTACAACTAGAGACCATCTTACAACTTATTTAGATTTTATATTCTAGAATCTTCTAGAAGGTAAAGATTAAAACCTTGAGAAAAATATTGAACATGAAAAGAAGTATTACAACTAGAGACCATCTTACAACTTATTTAGATTTTATATTCTAGAATCTTCTAGAAGGTAAAGATTAAAACCTTGAGAAAAATATTGAACATGAAAAGAAGTATTACAACTAGAGACCATCTTACAACTCATTTAGATTTCATATTCTAGAATCTTCTAGAAGGTAAAGATTAAAACCTTGAGAAAAATATTGAACATGAAAAGAAGTATTACAACTAGAGACCATCTTACAACTTATTTAGATTTTATATTCTACAAGACAGACGTTTAATGTCAATAGTCAATTTTATAACTAGTTTTTAAAGATAGAGGTTGCCTGGCCGGCATTCATATTTCTATGAAAAATAGACATTTCGGCCAGTTAGAGTTTTTTTATTTTCTCAACGTTTCGACAAAAATCTTTTGTCTTCGTCAGGAGAAGAAATTCGAAAAATCACATGAGAACGCCCTTGCAACCTCAAAACAATTTTTAACGCCTTGTCAAATGCTTTATTTTATTTACTTCTCCTGACGAAGACAAAATATTTTTGTTGAAACGTTGAGAAAAAAAAAAAAAAAACTCGAACTGGCCGAAATGTCTATTTTTCATATAAATAGTTTTTAAACGTAAATAATTCACTAATTGATTGAAAACATTGAAATGGATGGTATCCAGTAACATTTCTATGCAGAAAGAAAGGTCATCGTCACATTACTTTCAAAAATGCCTTTGCCATTAATCGTAATCGCATTCAACCTATTCAAACTGGGTGAACTTCCCATCAGATTTACGACCTGGAAAGAAAAAAAAAAAAAAAAAACATTAGGACGTCATCCATTTACTCTCTAATAGGCTTCTCAAGTATTTTCAATCGATTTTTTTCTTTCTATCGATCATTTTCTAATATTGGTGGAATCTATCATAATCAAATTCTAATTTCTATTATCGAAGATATTGGACCAATTCCATGAACATTACCAAATTTCCCAACTTCTTTTGTCCAAAGTCTCTCTTGGTCTCTCTCTATATATACATATCAAATCAATTTACAGATATTTCCACACTGTTCCCTGATATTTGGCCAACCCAATTTCTTGATAAATCAAGAAAAGCTATCCACGAACGCGTTTCGCGCTTTTGGCGCTCGTCAGCGTGTTAAGCGTATTTACGCAAGTTTGGCCTTAAATACCCATTTCTTGGTTTTTCAAGAAGCCTCTGGGACCAAAAAATCTTTTTAGCGGAGTGGTACAGCCTACTCCACACTGACGAGTGTCAAAAGCGCGAAACGCGTTCGTGGATGGCTTTTCTTGATTTATCAAGAAATTGGGTTGGCCAAATATCAGGGAACAGGCTAAATCAATGTTTAGTTGATTTCTGTTCCACCAGATGGCGCTATGCCTTCTGTAAAGCACATGTGCTCCTGGTCAGGATATGCCGTTTTTATTTTTGACTTAATTGTATATACTGACAATTCTAACAAGTTTTCCTTGATGAATATTACAAAATTTTCTATTAAAAACTCTATCTATATAAAATATTCACATTTACCATTTTACACTCATAGTCGAAACTTAAGAAAGTTTCCTATTTTAAGCATAAATCACTCCTTATTTGCTTATATAACGACGGATTTCCCATACATGTGTAAATTCGAACTTTTTCCATTAAAAAATATTGTCACATGGAAATTAGGAAAGACACAAACCTAAGAATGACACAGAAATTTATTTAATGCAAACCCAAATTAAAACTAATAAAATAGTAGAGAGGCAATGAGAAAATTTTAAAGTATATCAAAATACAAATATCGAAATTAAAGATCTTTTCATATAATAATAAATAATCTGCCACAATATAATAATAAAATTTAGATATATATGTTATATAAAAATAATGAGATCTCTATTGATTTCTGATTATCCTGAGGATTATGCTATGGTAATGCAGTCGTGGGAATAATAAAATAGTTTTGACCAGAGGTTGCTTTAATTGAGCTAAGGAATATATAAAAGACATAATTTGGTAAAAGTAATGTCTGGCTTAAGGCGTAGGAATAAAAAAAATGAAAAACTTATTTACATAATGTACAAAAGGTTTGAGCCGGCCAACGGGGAACAACAACAATGAGATTTTATAGGGTAAGCGTGACCTCTGGCGGTCGATTTAACAGAGTATTTGAATCGATGAAATATAATTTTAAATAAAATAATTTTTTTAATATAAAATATATATACATACTAAAAGATAAAACTTCCTTAAGTTTTGTCCATGAGTGTATTTATATCGGATCAACTTACTGAATGTTATTTAATTATATATTAGCAGTTCTTACACTTTGGTTCCTCGATGAACTTGGCTGAATTGTTCTCCGTATTTCCCTATATAGAGAAAGCTTCTTGCATTTACTGCCAATTACATATATAGGATACTAGCCGAATGACCCGGGCAACGCCCGGGTTTTACCCTATTAAATGTACTCTATTCAAATACTATTCGTTACAATTATAAATTGGCGCCGTGGATGTCACTCTTGTGAAACGTCCCGCTCCAAACTTTGTGTCTGAGAAGCGATATTTTTATAGAAAGATGATCTGGCTTTTGTTTTCTGCTCGAATGAATGTTTTTCTGTTAGAATTTTGTTCCTGCATACAAAACAATGAACTGGTTTCACCCGTGGTCTCTGCTTTTTAGAATTTTTCCCGATATAATTTTGTATCTGATAATCAAACATGATACAGCAATATCGTCATCATCATTTTCTGACTAAAAATATATAGTTTTAATAATTGATTTATATATTTTTAAAAATAGCCTATCGTCTTCCCCGTATTCTTTTACCTATGTATGAAAATTTTGGTTTGAATTAGTGAACTACTGCGAATTTGTATACCGGACATACAGACAGACAAACATACAAACATTCATTTTTATATATATAGAGATATTTATAGACTTCTGTTTAATTGTACATCGGCTGCTTTTACATATGGAGTTACTCTCGATGAACTTTACTTTATTTTGTATCAACCAGAATATATAGAAAGCCTCCTGAAGAACTACATACATCGAACCATTTTACATAATGCCATTTAATTGCACATCGGGTTTAACACTTTTGAAAAATGGTACAAAAGTGAAATTGTACAGGAGCGGCTTCAATATCTTAACATACTACGAGAGGAGTTATGAAATCGGTCGAGTCTTATAAAAAGCTGTGTGAAGTGTGTGGGAAGTGGCAGGGCTAGAATATAACGTAAAGGTGTCAGAGGATGGTATTCATGTACCAAAAGAAACCACTCCTTTTTAAAAAGCGTTGAAACAACGCATCTAGTTTATAACCTCAGTACAAAAGGTAAAGGTGATGATAAAGAATGAGCCACAACTTCAGTTATATATAATATTGCGATAGTTCAAATAATGATCAGGGTATGCATTTTTAGATATATATATTAAAAATAAAATTGGCATATCCTGACCGCTCATATGAGTATTTTACGAGATGGCAGAGGGCCATCTAATGGAGTAAAAATAATCTAAACATTAATTTAACTTGTTCCATGATTGTTGGCCAACCAAATTTCCTGATAAATCAATAAATATATATCCGCTAAAAGCATGTAAAAGAATAATACAATACAAGTAAGTTAAACATCCACTCAGGCAATTCCCGTGTGACTCATTATTCTAGTTCACCGCCCTGTCAGTTTGATAGTCAATACACCTAGCAGCTAGGTGTCGCCATTGAGTGTCAAACCATGTTCGTGACAAGCGCTATATATAGCTGTCTGTTACAACGTCTGACCCCTGTCACTGATTCACTGACTAATCTATAATTAAACGCCCCCGCAGTTCAAACAGATTATCGCAATCTCTATTACATAGTTCTTGCGCAAGATCGACACGCAAAATCGTGGAACGTTCCAGGTTTCTTTGCTCATAGTTTTATATTCATCATATAAAACCTTCGTTTTTCTCTTGTCTTGCTTCAATCCTGTTACATACCATATATACAAACTATAAAGGTGTTTAATTCTTCTCTAAATATCCTGAATATAGAGGCTGTCTGGCCGGCATTCATATTTCTATAAAAAATAGACACTTCGGCCAGTTAGAGTTTTTTTTTAAATTTTTCTCGACGTTTCGAAAAAAATATTTTGTCTTCGTCAGGAAAAGTAAATTTGAAAAATCACATGAGAACGCCCTTGCAACCTCAGAACAATTTTTAACGCCTTGCCAAATGCTTTATTTTATTTACTTCTCCCGACGAAGACAAAATATTTTTGTCGAAACGTTAAGAAAAATAAAAAACTCTAACTGGCCGAAGTCTCTAAATATCATCGCAATATATTTTGCTAAAAATATTATGCAATGTTAAAATTTGAGCAATTCGTTTTTAAGAACATTAAAAGAAGTGCAATATTTTGGATCGATATTATTTATTAAAATATATTTTCGATATTTCGACGAGGCTGTTCACTTATCTTGTTCTAGGAATTCAAACTCTTTGTAAGCCTATCATCCGCATGATTCATGAGAAGTATTCTATATACAGTTACGAGCGTAATCATCTCTGTCACCGTTTGCTTTTTTTTTTTGGAATGGCGCTCTCCTATTGGTTCGCTACGATGGCGCCGGCACTGCGCGAGACACTTTGTTTTTGACTTTGCCCCCCCCACTCGCTTTTTGGTTTTTGTAACTATTGTGTTGGAGCGGGTCGCTCCTTAAATAAATGCATATATTAGTTAATAACTAAATGGAATCCTCTCTTTCTTTTTCCCAGTAAGAGACGCCTACGGAAGCCAACAGTACATAGACAGATAAAGCACATAGGCTATAGTTATTAACTAATATATGCATTTATTTAAGGCGCCAATTTATAATTGTAACAAATAGTATTTGAATAAAAACATTCAATCGGGTAAAACACGGGCGTTAATGATCCAACAGGTCCACGTGTCTAAATTAAAACACGGGCGTTGCCCGGGTCATTCGGCTAGTTGTTTATATAAGTTGGAGGGAACGAACCATTTTGAATAAATCAATATCGGAAATATGTTTTAGTAAATAATATAGAATAGATATAAATCCAATAAAATAATCCCATGTATCATTATTAAGTAAAATTAATCAGCCTCCAGGGAAAGTGTATTTTCAAAATATTTATATTCTCTAGCTTTCGGGCACGGACGTCCTTCTACAGTTTTCTCCTGTAGAAGAACGTCTATATATATGCCTGAAAGCAAGAGAATAAAATCGTTTTGAAAAGACACTTTTCTCTGGTGACCTGATTAATTTTACTCAAGATACGAATCCCCTGGATTTTAATTAAAATAATGCAGAAGGTTTTTGGAGATGAGTTTATTTTCATTTTATTGTTGGATTCTAAAGTTTAATTCATTTTTGTACTCCTGTAGAAGCTCGGAAAAGCCCGAAATCTTGAGAATAAAATAATAAAATGAAAAGAAACTCATTTCTCTATTTCTCCAGAAACCTGTTGCATTATTTTAATACAATTATATACTTGTAAAAATTGATATACTTAATCTAGTTTTCCTTAACACAATCTGTGTGTGAAGATGGAAAACTTGGCAACTTATTTGTTTATATTTAGTTCAACCCTACAGCTCTTGCCATTGAAGTTCATATCTAACCAACCATATATAAAATGAGATGCGAAAATCTCCCAAATAATAAAATATATATGTGGTAACCGAGGGTCAAACCTGTAGTAACCGAGAGGGACAGTCAGGGCGTGGAGAGTTTTCCAGTACCTCTCTGCACCTTGTAGGGCCTTTAACAGTTCTCACAGAGTACAGGCAGTCGTGGTCGAGGCAGAGTGGAAAGCTTGGGAATGTCCACACACAAAAAACGAAGAGACACAGTTGTAGTAGGAAAGTTCCATGAACAGATAAAAGTCGAGCTAAGAGCAAGATGGAGTTAGAAAAAGTTCTTACTGTTTTACATAGCGATGGGGTGGTCCTGGCTGCAACCAACAAGGGCTCACGCCGACGGTGAAGTGACTGACTAAGTTGGGCTAAAACCGAGGTTTTTATATACCATTCCCGAGGAGGGGGGGGGGGGGGGGGGAAATGTGAGAATTTGGACTTTGAACGTCTGCGGCATTCTGCCCCCTTTGAACTTGATGGCAACGGGCTGCCAAATTTCTCTTTAGGGTTGATTTCTATTTCTCTCTCGATCTCTTGCTTAGCTCAGCTCTTAATCTATTACATGGTTTTATTTATTCATCCTCAGTTTGTACAAAGTACATTACATATGGTGATGCAATGACACATGTCAATCATGCATATAATTATTTATAGATGTGGTTCTATATAAAACATGACAATCTTGTTATAAGTATTATACAATATAGGGTTGTTGGTTTAAATCATCATATATATATATTTGTTTAGCTTAAATATACAAGTATATTTGATCTATTGCTCTAGATTCAAGCTTTTAACCATTATGGAAATATGTGTGTACGCATTAAACATTAAAAAACATCCACAATTCTAAAATATTTTTAATTATCTTTAGTACACATGTGGGGTACAGGTCATGATAATCTTAGTGGGTTAGTGATCGCTTTCACTGGAAATGCACCACCTGTCTACAGATATGGGAAGCAGTTCGACATTCGAACTTACAAGTGTGCCTAGAACTTCTTGGTTATTTGCTCTCACTGATGGGGGTTGAATTTTTTCAAGAATCGGTGGCAATGGAAGAAATTTTTTCAAAGAACAGTTCCCAAAGCAGGATTCGATCCCAGGTCGTGGCTGTCGAAAATCGACGTTTTTCACTCTTTACAAAACCCCCTTATTTTAAAATAATAAATTATGCAAATAAGTTATAATAATCTCTTTGAATTGTCACAGGGTCTTACCATACCCAAGGTAAAGTGAGTCCTTTACCCAGTTCCAGACGATCCATGCGTCTGATGTTGACCTCATTCTAGACATATGGACTCCATTACTTCAGGATGGAGGCTGAACGCCGAAGAGCCAGGCCTGTGGATCCAGGTAAACGTTTCAGGAAGAAAACCCCTCTAAGATAAGGTGTAGAACGGCTCGGCAAACCAATTATTAGAAGACAGACAAAGCAATTTCATTGATTCCTATCATTGGATTGGAAAAAAAAATGGAAGTCCACACGTGTGCTCTTGTGTTCTTGCACAGGAATCCAGAGGAACGTTCATAAAAACCGAACATTACATATATATTTTGTGAAGTTTATAAACATCCCTTGTAAGAGGCAGTATAAACTACAAGTACTGTTTAGAAGCGGTGGTAAAGGATAAAAAATGGACAACTGATTAAAAATACCTCCAATCTCTAACCACACTATTGACATAATCTGTTATGGCTCAACTCAAACCCAAGATGATACTTGTAGATGGTTGCATTCGTTGACATGGGGTCTCCATGGCCCTGGCTTGGGGAATCTAGCCTTTTTTGAATAACCTTGGTGGCGTGCAGCACCTTGGTACTCTGCTACAGTGCATTGCGGCTTGTCTGATTGTTATATCCATTTTTTGGCTCCAAAATCATACATTTTGGTTAGTAGTCCTCTCTCTTCAGGATGGAGGCTGACGCCGAAGAGTCAGGCCTGAGGATCCAGGTGAACGTTTCAGGAAGAAAATACCTCTCAGATAAGGTGTCGCACAGCTCGGCAAATCCATTATTAGAAGACAGACAAAACAATTTGATTGATTTCTATCATTGGGTAGGGAAATAAGAAAGTCCACACGTGTGTGCTTGCAAAACATCACTTTATTAACATCATATTCAAATGTGAGAGCGTCTATAGAAACTGGATGGCTGTGTACAGAGTGATGTGATTTGAATACTGGATGCTCCAAGATTTCGTACTACTATTGTAGATCCTGGCAGAATGACATTAATGTGTGTCATTATACATACTAACATCACAGATTTTTCTGTTTATATGCATTTTAATTACCGTCGACCACACACAATCAGGACAATTTTAATATGCAACTTAGGTATTTCCAATTGTAATTTTCAATTGATAAAATTATTTAAAATATTAATATTTAAAATGACTCTCAATAAGTCTCTTTTTTATATCTTTGTACATATGATTATTATTCAAAATTTTGTGTTAGTAGAAGAGCCTTTTCTCCATTAAATTGGTTTAGAGCTGCAGCGAGTGCATAAAGAATTCCATCTAATTTGGATGCAAATGCAATTTGAATGAGAATGCTGTGAAAGTTTTGTATAGGTTTATATATATAAAACTCCTAATTAAAAAAAATAAGTTTTTAATAAAGATTGACATACAATAATAACCTCAAATAAAGACAAAAGATCACGAAGAGTAATCGTACAAGTACTTATTATCTTCCAAAATGGTAGGGAAGAAGAATTAAATATTGTTTAGAAAAAAGAAATTATTTATGAATTTTTATAATTAAAAAATTTAACAAATTATAGTATAATAAGATTATATATTAAAATTATATAAAATACAAATAATATACAATCGTATTAAACATTTAGCGTTAAATAGTTCTTGTTACCGAAAAAAAGATTTTGGAACATTGTGCGCGCGTCGTCTGATTTCGCAGCGTTGCAAGATAAAACAATACACACTTTTTTAAATTTTAAAATACTATATATATTTACCAACATATTTGTTCCAATTTATTATATATAAGCATAAATTTCGTGTCAAAATATTTTAATAATAAAGAAGAAATAAAAATTTGAAAAAAAAGGTAAAAATAATATTTTTCCTAGTATTTATAAATGCACTCATAGATATATATTTCTACTCATTTGACTGATATATTCTCGAGCGTTTATTGAGAGGCTATATCTCTATCGATCCTCAGATTTCAATCTGACAGCGAATATTTCGATGAATAAATGGTTTAATTAAAAGACGAAGGTCTCAATTCCATCCAACTCCTGCCATTTACCAGTTTAATGGAGTTCGGGTCATCGAACCTCCAAAGAACTGATGGAAAATCAATGGAAATAAAATTGGAAGTTTTTCTTTAAGGTTTACTCCAGACAGCTATAAGTCTTTCAGAATTTAAGTTATCGTCAATCTAGCCACGTGTTAGTGACAAAGTCTTATTTTTAAAATGACTCAAGTTTGACATACAATTTAAAAAAACTACTACATATATATGAGTGAATGGACTCGATAAAATACAAGTCATTTTTAAATATATAAAAAAGAATTTAGTTTAAAGATTTATATATAAAAAGTTCTAATAATATATCAAATATATAGTTTAAAAATATGCTATGACATAAAATTTTACAAATCTTTTCATATTTTCGTTATAGAAAATTCTCTCTCTATTTAAATAAAGAGTTTTTTTTTATGTGACCAGAATGACATTTTTACTTTGAATGCTATGATTGTTAAAAAAACATTTACAAAGGAATATATATAAATATTGTTCTCAAGTTAATTCCTAAAGAAGTGTTAAAATATTATATCTTCCAATTTTTGACATTTTGTGAAGTGTTTTAAAAAGATAATATTAAAAAGTTATGGAATTGTAAAGAGACGAATTACATGGATTGTAAAGCATTTTATTTAGGTATCAGTTGATTTAAGATTGAAGAATTATAAGTTGGAGTATACTAGAAGCTCTCTTGAAAAAGTTTGTGAACTATATAATATTTTATTTGAGATAACATAATAAAAAGATTATATAAAAGGGCGTACCTGGATCTGTAAAGAAAAAAAAAAAGAACAGAGGTAGCAATCTCTCGAAATATTTTAAGAAAAAAATTGTTCTTTTTTTTTTCTTTACAGATCCAGGTACGCCCTTTTATACACCCATACCTCGCTTTGCGTCGGGGTTACGTTCCAAAAAAACACGAGGCAAATTGAAACGACGCAAAGTGAAAATATGTGAAGGCGCAATCAAAAACAAAGGTGTTGCCATATTTTAGGAAAAAAAAATTGAAAAAAAATTAAAGACTCGAATCCAAAACAACGCAATTTCGAAAATCTAACGACGCACAGTGAAAATCAGCAAAATTAAGCAGCGACGCAACTTCGAAAAAAAACGCAAAACGAAACGACGCAAAGCGAGGTATTGGTGTATAATCTTAATTATTGGATTGCCTTTTGACTCAAATAATAAAAAGAGTTTCTTATAATTGTAGATCTCTAATTTTGTTGAAGGTATGCTCAAGGCATCATCAATGTTC
The DNA here is from genome assembly GCA_030710605.1 of Cordylochernes scorpioides. NCBI lineage: Eukaryota > Metazoa > Arthropoda > Arachnida > Pseudoscorpiones > Chernetidae > Cordylochernes > Cordylochernes scorpioides. The sequence goes on from CP092867.1 coordinate 30,715,719, forward strand.
ACAAGAATTGTCAGGAGATGCCTTTTCCTTATGGAAAATTTTCATAAAACGAAGCATAGTCATCTGTATAAATCTTGAAGTTTACCAGTTAATGTTAATAAAGAAATACATTTTACAAGAATTTCTCTTTTTAACTTGACGTCCTTAGGAGAGGAGATTATAAACAATCATTCAAATAATATCTGGGGTGTATAAATAAAGAATTTGATTAAAAATCCTTCGATTAAACTAATCAATTAAATCTCTGAAATCTTGGAGCACCCAGGTGAACTTGGTCAGAATATGGATTTCTGAGAAGAACTCTCACTCTCTTCGGTGCTACACCGAGTGATGAGTATCTTAGGAATCTTGGGGCGATGACGGGGTGGGACGGGGGATGTCACCAGACGGGGACGTGCCGGTGGGGGATCAGGGGGTCTAGGGGTCCACTCAGTGGCCGACTGGAAGCTCGACACCTCGCTGAAACGACGGGGACCTCTGAATAAGCCTCCTGGCTCTGAGAAGCTCCTAGTGCCCCCGCACAAGACCTGTAGCATGGCGGCACGGTACCTCCGGGACATGAGGGTATACAGGATGGGATTGATGGTCGCGCTGAGGTAGTAGAAACAACCTGCCACACATATCCTTCTTTAAACTCTTTACTGTCAAACTTCTGCCAAGGGTGGGTGGACAATAGGTATAAACACCGATTTTAGACAGAAAAGACTCAGGATCAAATCCCGCACTGGATACCTTTTTTTTTTTTTGAAGAAATAAATATTCCAATGGTCCCAGATTCTCATGAAAAAGTCAAACCTTACCAGTAAATGGTCAATAGAGACTATCTCCCAATGATCCTCTGAGTACATATCCTTCAAACTTCAATTTTCATCTAATTACTTCAAGTGACTATAAACTCAATAATTTTAGAACAATAAGTCTTATCTAACACATATCCAAAGTGTTCTCTAATAGAATATATTAGATAGAATTAAGAGATTCATGGAAATTATTCTTGGAGAAGAACAAAATGGTTTTAAGCCAGGTGAATACACAAGAGATGCAATTATTAGATGAGCTTATACACTTGTATATATTTTTAATAAGGCATAATCGTTTTTTCAAGGTTTGTACTGAATCTTTTTTCAACAGGTTCTTCAGGTACAATTCAATGAATTGATTTTGTCTATTTATTGAAAAATTTTCATAATTCGTATTGAATACAGACCAATAAAAGATAGCTATTGCTTATAGTAAATAGTTTCTTTTAATAAAGGCATAATAGTTTTCCAGATTTCGTACTCTTTCTTTTTTTTTGCTTATCCCTAGTACAGTGGTACAGGCCATGATAATCATGGTGGATAGAAGTTGGCGACTACTTTTATTGTAAGTGCATTAAATGTCTACACATCTTTCACTCTCTCTCTCTCTTCAATAGGTATATATTTCGAAACTTGTATGAGGATTCCATGTTAAAATAAACACTTTACTTCAACCATTTATAATCATTTATTAATCCTTATAGAAAAAATCTTTGATTGATTATATTATACTTATATTTAATATATTAAATACATTGTATTTACTTAAAAAACACAGCAGATGGACCCAACTTGAAGAAAGGTCGATGTTAATCTCACTTTCTGTAAATAACTGTTATGTTTACTTCTGTTTAGTTATCTGGGGGAATCCTGTATGGGACGAGTGTCCTTAATAAAGGTTTGTTTTGTGTTGGTGTATTTAAATAAAATAAAATTAAACCACAAAAGGAAGATTATATAAAAGGGCGTACCTGGATCTGTAAAGAAAAAAAAAACAATTTTTTTCTCAAAATATTTCGAGAGATTGCTTCCTCTTTATCAATTTATCGAGAGGGAGCAATCTCTCGAAATATTTTGTAAAAAAATTGTTTTTTTTTCTTTACAGATCCAGGTACGCCCTTTTATATAATCTTAATTAATGGATCGCCTTTTGACTCAAACAAAAGGAAGAGTTTCTTTTAAGATAATATTTAAAATCTCTAGATTTCTTGGGCTGAAGGGCTTGGGAAGAAGGCCCTTCTACAGTGGAACAATATTAAAATTGATTTTAAAATAATAAACAACTCTTTTAACTTTGTTAATATACACTCATGGACAAAACTTGAGAAAGTTTAACATTTTAGCATGTATATCGGGATTGAGACAATAACTCTGAAATATATTTGATACATAGTGAACTTTATTGAAGACACACGAGATAACCAAGTGTGAACAAAATTACTTCTATCTTCTTAAATAAAAACCAAAAACAGAGGATATCAAAGACTTTTCAGTTACTTAAGTTTTGGTTTTGAGTGTAGTTCTCTTGTAGAAGGGTCTTCTAGCCCCCTCCAAAAAAAGAGAGATAGATATATTAAATATTGTAGCAAAGTATTTATTATTTTATTAGAAGAGTATCATCTTTTTTATGTTTATATTTTGCTACTCTGTAAACTTCCCTCATTGCTTATCTTTTGTTTTTCATTCTTAGTTTGTTCTTGCCTTAAATAAATTGCTGTGTCATCCTGAAGTTTGTTATTCCTAATTTTCCACGTGGCAATATACTCTTAAAAGAAACTCAACCCAAGGAATGGTTAAATTTTCTATCTTTTTAATTATATCTTACCTTATTTAAATTTTTCTTTTTAGGAATATAGAAGTTTTGAATAGATGCATTGAAAAATCTGCAATTGATTTTATATAGCGGCACGTAAAAAAAATTATTTACAATTTTTTTTTTTTTAATAAGGAGAAAAAAGGCATATTTTAGACATTATTCATTTCTAATATTGAGACAGAGAAAATGGCTTTTTAAATAATAGATCTAAGACAAAGAGGCATCCCCTATGCAATTTATAAAACGGCGCGATAATGGTGGAAGAATCAATAGAGAGAAAAATGGAAAAAGATTAGGAAATATATGACCATAAAATGAGACTTAGAAGAGTTTAAGAGAAATTCTACTAATATTAGCGTTTAAGATAAAGACTACCGTCTTTTCCACTTGTACTGTAAGTTAATTCATATAAAGTGTTGTCCCAAAATTTCGTGTTTTTCTTTTTACTTGGCGAATACTATTGTCACTGAATAATTATTTTGAATACTCTGTTGTTTATCATCATAAATATTTGCATAGTCATCACCCCCTTATACCATGCTTGTATATTATTACTTGTAAATAAAATTTAGAAATAGTTTGCATTCTAATCAATAAATTATTTTTACTTAAACTTTTGTAATACTCGTTATCACTACCGTGACAATATTATTACGGCAAATACATAATAATAATAATACGAGTACATATTACAATTACTTTATACATAATACAAAGACTTTATACATAACTTTTCAAATTAAATATACTTTGGCCAGTAAATCTTTTTATTATCTCGACGTTTCGACAAAAATCTTTTGTCCTGGTCAGGAGCTAATAATAAAAAAGATTTACTGGCTGAAGTATTTTTAATTTGAAGAATTATGAATGTCGGCCAGGCAGCCTCTATCTTTACCATTGTACGCAACGGCGAATAATATTATCGCGGATAATATTGGTATTTCAATTTTTTGCAAGTGTGGCTGAAATAGGTGGCTAGGCCAAATCTATAGCCGAAATATAGATGGAAATTTTGCCGGGAGGAAATTGATCTATAAAAATATAGGTTACATCTCTCGTCAAAATTAGACTGACTTTCCTATATACCCTGTATTTACTCAAGTACAGTGAATTGGGAAAGGAATTATGAATATATTCTCCTAGGACTGTAAACATTTATAGCTAAATTAAAGTTTTAATACAATAGTAAAGCAGTTTGGAGATTAGAATGGCGAAACCGATAGGAGAATTCACCATTGATGTAAGCCATGCCCTCTCTCTTTAAATATTTGATCATTACGGTATAATGGCTGTAGAAATAAGTCACAATTATATACACTCATATACAAAACATTTGGTGAGTGACTGAATAACACTTTAGAGCAGGCCTGGCCAACCCGCGGCCCGCCGTAAAAAATTTTGCGGCTCGCCATTTAACTTTATATATTTTTTTGTAACGTTCATTTCTCGTTTGTATATTCAAAACATAAAATATATTGAAATAATTATAATATTTTTTTTTATTTAAAATATGTCCCACAATTTTTAAAATGCATATTTGATTTTATAAAAAGGAAGAAAAAAGTTAGGAATAATGGTAATTAATAGAGAAATATTTTTTTATTTTGAATTGTTATTATTATTTTTATTTTTAAAAAAGCAGCCGAAAAATAATAAATAAAAACATTAAGCATCAAGGAAGTATTAATTATTTTTAAAAATACATTTTAAAGTTAAAAATTTGATATAGTTAAAGTTTTTAGACCTTGTTTACGATTCCGTGCGGCCCGTGGCGTCATTTAGGTTGGTCAGGGCCGCTTTAGAGCGTTAGTGGATGAGGGGTATTAACTGTCGATTTTAGACAGTCAGATCCGGGATCGAATCCCACACTGGATACTCTTTTTCCTGAAAATAAAATGCTTCAATAGTCCCCGATTATGACAAAAGTTCAATCCTACCAGTAAGTCCATGTAACAAAACAGAATTCCGAAACACTTGTAGGTGCAAAACTTCAACTGATTTATACATATGTAGATATATGGTGCATTTATATTAAAGATAGTAGCTTACTACCTACCATGATCATGGCGTACTTGGGATAAAAAAAAACACCAATACTTTTGCTGTATCATGATTTATGCGTTTATTCTTATAATTGTGTGGTTGTAACATTGTTTTAAAATATTTAAAATTAAAATAAATACTTAATTTCATTGTGATTATTTGAATATTATTACTACACAGAGTATTATTATTATTTATATTATATTTGACACCGCAAAGCTTTGTCTACACATCACTTTGAACGTTGGCGCGAGGACTGAGAGGATTTTAGAGAAGCCGTGGACGCGAAGACTTACTTTAAATTATTCATAAAAGCAAAGGTCACCTCTCTCCCGTCCCAATAGACGTCAAAACTGGACCCCATCTATTGACCGTTTCCGCAAACTAGCGGTCTCAGGTCGGTGACAAAGTCACAACACCAGCTTAGGTAAACTGAGAAGCGTCCACCTAGAGACCATGGTTTTGGGCTAATGGCCCTCGTCAGTCCAGGGCGGGTTTTATTCCATGAGATCCACAAGGGATAAAATGGAATATTCACAATATGTCAAAGAGGTGCTTAGCTGGTAGAGTGGCTAGGCCAAATCAATGGCCGAAATATAAATGGAAATTTTGCCGGGAGGAAATTGATCTATAGAAACAAAGGTCGCCTCTCCCGTCAAAATAGACGCTGAAATTAAGTGTTATCTATTTACCGTCTTCGCAAACTAGGGGCCTCAGGTCGGTGGCAAAGCCACAACACCAGCTTTGGTAAACTGAGAAACGTCCACCTGGAGATCATGGTTTCAGGCTAATGACTTCTTCAGTCCAGGGCGGACTTTATTTCAAGAGATCCACAAAGGACTAAATGAAATCTTCACAATCTGCCAAAGAGGTGTTTAGCTGGTAGAGTGCTTGGTCAAATCTATAGCCGAAATATATATAGATGGAAATTTTGCCGGGAGGGAATTGATCTATAAAAATAAAGGTCACAGCTCTCGTCAAAATTAGACTGACTTTCATATATACCTTGAATTTACTATTGAGTACAGTGAATTGGGGACGGAATTATGAATATATTCTCCTAGGACTGTGAAAATGTATAGCTAAATTAAAGTTTTAATACAATAGTGAAGCGATCTGGAGATTAAATTGGCAAACCGCTGGGAGAATTCACTATTGATGAACTATTGCCCTCTCTATCCAAATTTTGATCATTACAGTATAATGGCTGTATAAATAGGTCAATTATATACACTCATAGACAAAACTTAAGGAAGTTGTACCTTTTAGCAAGTATATCGGGATTCAGACAATAACTCTGGAAGATATTTGATATACAGTGACCTTTATTGAAAACACACGAGATAACCAATTGTGAACAAATTTGCTTCTGTCTCCTTCAAAAGAAAAAAGACAACCGGCGACATAAAATACTTTCCATTTCCATAATTTTTTGTCAATGAGTGTATTATATTCATAAATAAAAGTAACGCTAGAAATATGATTCTATTTAAAAAAAACCTATGCGCTATAAATGGTCTACACATTATAAGCTAATTGTAACTAAAGAAGAAAGTGAAAATTCAAAGTAAGAGATGAGAGAACCAAAAGATGATACCAACACCAAAAGAACAAAGTTGGAACAGAACATTTCTCCAAATGTCCTAGCAGACAATCGATCGTTGCATAATGTGCAATTAATCATGGCTATCATGGCCAACGCATGCGCAACGAGCCATAAAAACACGGAATAAAAGTTAATAATTCTTGTGTTTTCTCTGATCCAAATGATTAACTTTTTGTTGTCCCACACACAGTTTAATTGAGAATTTATTTGGACTTCTTATCTCTTTCCATTTCCAGAGCTCACTATGAAATAAACATTCAGATTGGGATAGAATGAGAGAGAATTCTGGAACGAGTGCCGTTAGTGTTGAATTTACTCTTTGATTATTTTATAAAGTAAATATAATTCTTCAATTAAAGATAATTCGCCTATTAAATCTTTTAATTACCTCGACGTTTCGACAAAAATATTTTGTCCTCGTCAGGAGCGAACAAAAATGTAAACATTTGGCAAAGCGTTGAAATTTTTTCTTTTTATTATTATTATATATAATATAAATAATATAAAATATATTTTATTCCTGACGAGGACAAAATATTTTTGTAGAAACGTCGAGATAATAAAAAATATTTACTGGCCGAGGTATCATTAATTTGAAGAACTATGAATGCCGGCCAGGCAGCCTCTATCTTTACGATAAGTAAATATAAATCTACTTTAATACACGCCTTAATTCTTATACACTCGTGGAGACAAAACTTAAGGAAGTGGAAAGTCTATTTGTTTTTTAGAAGAAGACAGAGGCGAGTTTGTTCACACTTGGTTATCTCGTGTGTCTTCAATAAAGGACACTGAGTATCAAATATCTTTCAGATTTATTGTATGAACCCCGATATACATGCTAAAAGGTACAACTTGCTCAAGTTTTGTCTATGAATGTATATATGTCCGTTTAGTCTCTCTAGATTGGCTATTCATTATCACGTGACTTTAATCAGCCAAAAGGCGTTTGGATTCACTAGCCAATCAGCGGATAAGGTTTCTTTTTATCTCAGATGCATTAGAGATATTCTATATCAAATATAAGAACGCAGATTCTAGGATGATACCCATTTTTGGTAATATTAAAATATTTTAATTTTGGTGTTATTCTTTTTATGTAAGTTCACTTTTTAAAAGCAAGTGTATTTCGGTGTTGTAATTATGAATTATTTTGATATTAGGTTTTTAAAATTATTTATGATGAATTATAAGAGTAGAATTGTTAGACGTAGTAATTGGATGAGTTTTCAGTTGATGAGAAGATCTGAGGTACACAGAGGTAGGACTTTGTCTGTTAACATTTAGCTAGGCTTAGTAGTGGTGGTGTATGTGTATTGTCTGATCACAATACCGGCCAACTGAGGTGCCTTGTTTGTATGGATGTCCTCTTCTGGATTGATATCTGCCATATAGAGGGCTGCAAGGATGACCGGGCAACTGTATATATGGTCCGGAGTGAGTTGGGTGTTGTGACAGTTTTGCAGTTCCTGTAGGATCTAGTCATGTCTGGGTTTTATCTCCATTCCTTTAAAATGTCCTGTTCTGATTATTGAAAATGTTTTTGTTAATTATCTCTTAATGTTGAGGTTACATATGGGCTGGGGTATTTTTGTTTTTGTAATGAGTTTTGCTATTGTATTTGCGTCTTTCAGTGTTATTGAATTGGTTTCTAGTGTCTGTTTTCGTCCTTCCTTCGCTAGGCCATCAGCCTGTTCAGCTGGACTTAATAGGACAGCCTTCATGTGGTCCTATCAGGAGTACAAGACATACTGTCTTCCCAGGGTCATCTCACAGCCACACTGAGGCAGTTAACAGTCTTTGGGGAGGTTTATTCTTTGTAATATCTGTGACGTTTGAAATCTTTATTCTTTAATTGTACATTTTTTAGAGGAGTGTGAAGAACTCGCTTTTATTCCAACGATGCACACATTTTGAGGTTTAATTCTTCTTGAAATGTTCTTTATCATTTTCTAGGACTGACGGCAAATGCTCTAGTAGAAAAACATATTTTGGAGACCATTTGACAAAAGAGTTCAATAAAATAGGAGAGCTTATATACACTCATAGACAAAACTTAAGAAAGTATTACCTTCTAGCATGTATATCGGGATTCAGACAATAACTCTGAAAGATAGTTGATACACAGTGACATTTATTGAAGACACACGAGATAACCAAGTGTGAACAAAAATGCCTCTGTCTTCTTAGAAAAAAAATAGACGACCGGCTACATCAAAATATGAAACTATCTTAAGTTTTCTTTATGAATGTATTGGCTTTGAGACGCCTAAAGTTTTGGTATGCTTTGCAGTCTCAATTGGAAAAATTGCTTCAATTATTTTAAAAACCTCTTGCTTTCAAGTAGTATATCGATTGGAAAAGAGGAAATTTAATTTTGAAAATACATTGTAATCCAATTAATGAATGTGAATATGGAAAAAATATTATTATCAAACAATAATACAGAATGTTAACTTATTTCAAATGGGGGGGGGGTCGGATTATAATAAATTAGAGAGGTAGAGACCAAAAAATTTGTCTTCAGATATATTTAACCAAAACACATTTTTAATAATATTGATACAACTTTTGTCCTTCTAGATTAATAGAAAAAACTTTTGTAATTACTATTAAATGTTATAATGAACGTACACTCTTCAACAATTACTGTAGAACTTTAATGAGAGGCACTCTTGCTAGAGGACACCTATCTTCAAAGGACAGCTTTCATCATTAAAATTACCATTTTTACTAATTAGCAATTCTCTCCGGTAAGAGGATTGTCTCCCTAAAGGACACTTTGACTCTGTAACTAGGTGTTGTACTTTACAGAGAAGTTCTACTGTATTCTTTGAAACTTGAATTTTTGTTATGTTTGGAATATTTTGTGAAATACTTAAAGATGTATATGTCATAATTTGTATAGTTAATGCCAAGAGATATAATTTATTTCCGTCAAACTAAGTATGTAAATATGTTACGCTTGTGTTAAAATGTAAATATGTAAATTCATCCTTGTATAAAAGCTGGACAAAAAATAAAGGTGGCAGACATCGCGGGTGCGCTGTTCGCTAGGCATAACGGCTGCGCCTCTTCATTTAGCTACGACATATATATATTCTCCCATTCCAGTATTTAACTATAAAAATACAAACACATCCTTTTATTAGAATCATCAGTTCATACAGGTTCTCTTGACAAAAAAAAAAAACAATAAATTTACAGGGATTCAACTAATCTGTTATAAAGGAAAGATGAGCATTGAAGCACGAATGTTTATTTTACACATCAATCAAACTTCTACTGTCCTTACTGCGATGAATAAAATTGGGAGGGGTTGGCTCATCGGTAGTTAACCTTCCCAGCGGTTTCGCCAATATAATCTACCAGACAGGTTCTTAGAGCTCTAATACTGTATTGGATCATTCTACTTATATATGAAACACTGAAAGGTGGAATCTCAGAAATGGTATTCAAGCAAACTATGTAAATAAGCTTTTAGGACAGTAGAATTGCGTATACATACGTGCTTAAATACTTTTATTTCTAATGTATAGATGGCGCGTTATTGCTTTATACAGATTTAATATGTTGTTTAATGTGATTTAATCTGATTTTAAACGTTTCTGGTGTAAGATTTTGGTGTGAAAACTAATGCTTATTAAAAACTATTGCCATTAGAACATTGATTCTAAACCGCTGGTTTGAGGAAACTTTTGACACATCCTCAAAATTTTTTACACTTGCGTTGAAACATACTTTTATTTTAAATAATGAAATATTATAAACGATATTTTTTCCTCTTCGATATGCCTTATTTTTAAATTTAGTTAAAAAATATTTTAATATATGTAAAATTATTCTTTAATACCCAGTAAAGATGTTTTGTTATAAAAAAACAGACACCTAGATTTTTTCCCACAAACTTTACTAGTCTAAAGGCCAAAAAGGTTTAAGAATCGCTCACTTCGAATAAATATAAAAGAAACAAAAGAACGAATGGAAAAAAAAACATAAGGAAGTAGAAATACTGATGTCGATGGCCGTCTATTTTCTTTTTGAAGGAGACAGAGGCTGTTCATACTTGGTTATCTCGTGTGTCTTCAATAAAGGTCACTGCATATCAAATATCTTTCAGAGTTATTGTCTGAATCTCGATATACATGCTAAGAGGTACAACTTTCTTAAGTTTTGTTCATGAGTGTATCTGTCAGAGTTATTGCCTGAATCCCGATATACATGGTAAAAGGTACAACTTCCTTTTGTCCATGAGTGTATCTTTCAGAGTTATTGTCTGAATCCAGATATACACGCTAAAAGATATAACTTCCTTTTAAGTTTGTTCATGAGTGTACCTAATAATATTATTAGTTGTATAAACATAAAAACATAAGAGAGAAGTAGATAGGTTTCTTTTGGCTTTTTCTCCAATAAAATAATAAATACTAATACAAAACTAAAACTCTAATACTCAAATCTGCAAGTTCAATACAATTTGCTTTTGGTTTTCATTGTCTCTTAAATAACGAAAATGATTGTAAAAAAAAACAAAAACCTTCCAATCATAATTTAATCAAAAGATCATTATGGAAGAGTAAAGTCTGTACAAACAGAAATGTGAAGAAATAGTACAAATGTGATAATGTACTAGGATAAGGTGCATAAATTAAGAAAAAGACATCTCCTTATCGAATAGGAGATATGGAGATAAGGTGATGCCTTTTTCTTAAACAGAAAAGTGTGTCATTATATTGTAAAAAATGGATTATAAATATTCTGTTTGAAAATATTCTGTTCACTGCACGTGTGTAGAAAACCAGAGTTTGATTTTTTATTTGAATAATATTTACTTTAAAAAGTGAAATGTGAGGAAAATTTTAAAACGATTCCGTCTTATTTTATAAAATTCATTTCCACGTTGTAGAGTATATGTAAAATATATAATAATTATTTTTTTACTAGTTTACACCAAAAGAAGCAGCGATTTGTTAAATAAATTGTTACATTATAATTCTAAAAATAATATAATATTGTGGCGAAGAAATATTTTATTATTTAATTTAATATTATTCAATGAAAATATATTCAACAGATTATAAAAATATATATTAATCTGTATTTGTGAAATCATCTTTAAAATATTTCTTTGCTTGCTTGCTTAAGATTCTCTAGCGGTAGATAGTTTGGCTGACTTGTTAATAATTGTCGACTTGTCGCTGTGACGTCATCAATAAATACTTTTACATCTTAGGATATTTCAAGGCTTGATTTCTACGCTACAACTGGTGGAGAGACTGGACCGATACCCATTAAGAAATAAAAGAAAAAATGATTCTGTTGAACCAGAAGAAACTTCTATGAATGTAAAGAAGGAAGGTACTCAGGTAAGCAACTACGTTGTTCAACATCTGCCAAGGAACCCTTCCATTTTCTCCGGGGAGGATGGTGAAGATCTCCAAAAATGGTTAAAAGGGTATGCACGTGTGGCAAGGTACAACCATTGGGACGAAACCCTTTGTCTTACTAAAGTTTATTTTTATCTGTCTGGAACTGCTCTCAAATGGTTTGAGAACAACGAAGAAAGCATACAGACTTGGAAGGAATTCACATCTCAATTAGAGAATGTGTTCGGAAAAAGAGAAAATTCAAAATTGCAAGCGGAGAAGAAACTTAAAACACGGGCACAATTAAAAGGTGAAAGTACCCAATGTTACATCCAGGATGTCCTGTGCTTGTGCAAAGAGGTTGATCCTCAAATGAGCGAGGAAGATAAAATCTCCCACCTCATGAAGGGGATAGCTGAGGAGCTTTATCAAGCACTCCTACCGAGGGATGTACAGAGCACCGAGCAATTCATTACAGAATGTCGCCGTGTCGAAGCGCTCCGTTGTAGGCGAGTTACCCCAACCAGGTACGAGCGCCTACCAAATGTAGCGTCTCTCTGTGACCAGGATGACGGAGAAGATCTGTCATCTATGATTAGGCAAATTGTTCGTGAGGAGGTACAGCGGGCATTAGGCTCTCCTCGGGAGGAACCAAAAAATGCTACAATCGAAGAAATTGTAAAGGAGGAGATTGGAAGAACCCTGGCGCCAATCTCAAAATCTAGGAGAAGTCCCCTTCAGAAGGAAAAACCCCGACAGTTTTTAAATACCAGATATGAGGCCGAAACGATAAGACCGTACCCTGAACCTCGATACCCAAAACAAGGAGGAAGACGCGACACCAATGATTGGCGTACAACTGAGGGAAGGCCAATCTGTTTCTACTGCGGACGCCCAGGTCACGTCGTCCGCTATTGCCGTGACAGGAAGAGACACAATGAGGAAAGGAGAAATGACTATTTCCAAAGAAAGCAAGACACAATGGTATCCTACAACTCTCGAGCTGAATCTCAGGACCCCAATGACGAATCATCGAGGAAAACTTTCACTCGCTACCGAAGCCCTACTTCATATCGCGGTCGAAGCAGACAAAATTTCTCACCTGCTAGAAGATCTAGCTGGACGCCCCGCCATTAAAACTAGATGATAGACCACATTGGAGGCGAGGCCGCAAAGTTATAAAATCCCCCCTTACCGACCACAGTAGAAATGAGAAAAGCTACCTTGACGTAAACATAGACCTACCAAGTCCTCATGAAGAAGATATCTCAACTGAAAGAAGAAATCCACCGCAGTCACCTGAAAATATCCCTGGCCATAGTACTAGTTCTTAAGACTGACGACGTAAGTCTCCTGCTGAGCATCGGGTCGATGCTCTTTATAGGAGGAGGCTATGTGGCGAAGAAATATTTTATTATTTAATTTAATATTATTCAATGAAAATATATTCAACAGATTATAAAAATATATATTAATCTGTATTTGTGAAATCATCTTTAAAATATTTCTTTGCTTGCTTGCTTAAGATTCTCTAGCGGTAGATAGTTTGGCTGACTTGTTAATAATTGTCGCTGTGACGTCATCAATAAATACTTTTACATCTTAGGATATTTCAAGGCTTGATTTCTACGCTACAATATTTACGAACGGAAGAATATGTCCAGGGTAGCCTAGTGACATGGCATCTGCCTGGTAAGCGGAACACTGTGGGTTCGATTCTCATCCCTGGACACTTTTATTTTTCCGTTTATCATTACTCTACACAATTCATTCTTTCATACTTCATATCGTTTTTTCTCCTTAAAATAAATTTCGATTTTTCATTCAAAAGAAACACATGCGGTATAATTTTAAATGTCGTTTACAATCATAAGCCGCATTATATTGTATTATAGTTCTATTGTATGTCGAATTAACATTATATTTATTCAAATATAACAAATATAAATAATGTACAGAAGTGACCTTTAAAAGGCATAGCAACACTATCAATTTTAATATTAATGAAATTATAACAACAACAAAAAGCTTTATTAAGACCTTTTGATCTTATATAGATTCTCTGAGCAGAAATGTAGGTTACCTGTAAGAATAACAGTAATAGTATTATAATTTCTGAAATTATTTGTAATATTGACTATCAAATTATGAAGCTATTTTAGACGCGTAATATTCTTTTTAAAATAAAACAATATCTACTGCCCTTACTGCAATGGAAAAATTAAAGGGAGAGCAGTAGATATTGTTTTATTTTAAAAATAATATTACGCGTCTAAAATAGTTTCATAATTTGATAACAGATGGCGCGCTAGTGCATCGTAATATAGACTATAATGAGGGGGAAACAGTATGCCATCTTCTCAAAGATAAAATAGAAATTGAAATATCTCATTACATCTTCGGGTGCCAGTATATTAGCGAAGAAAGCGAGACGTTCTTCTTAAAAGTAAACAAAAGTAAAGCAAAGCATTTTAACCAGCGCTTTATAAAGTAGAATCAGAAGCTTTTTAAAAAGAATTAAAGCAGTGAAAGACTCGAGTTGTTTTTGTGGTCATGAGGAACAAACCTCAATGCATCTTTTACTAGATTGTCCTGTTTTTCAAGACTACAGAATCGAAAATAATTTAATAGTAACAGATCCAAGTATTTTAATTTCCAGTAAATAAATGTATATTAAATTCAATACCTTTTGTAGATATATTTTAAATTATATAGCAACAAATATCTTTTAAGAAACCGATATTATGCTTATTGTATATATTGCCAGACACTTCTTTCTTTTATACACAGTTCTTTTTTTCTCGCTTTTTTCTCTTCTTCATTGTTAACATCATATGACTATCCTTTTCACGGCCTAAAATTATTGTATATATGTATAGACAAATGTAAAGGCATACATGTATGACAGCGCAAGTGTCTTTAGGGGAACATAGCGCTTTAAATTGTAAAAAAAAAAGAATGGTTCTCTGTCCCTATACAACTTTTACAAAAAAGTAAGTAAGAAAAATAACACAGATTCATCGTTTTCTCCTCCACTACATGATGGTGATTGATCATCGTGAGGATATCGTTGCAAGTCGGCAATGAGAATCTGTATAAGACTGGGTCTTAATAAAGGCTTTGTATGCATGTGTGTAAGCATATACATATATATTGTTTTGAAAATAAAGCAATCCATAAATAAATCTTTAATTAAAAAGACATATATTGGATCAAAATATCATTTATTTTACCAATATTTCAGATGGCTGAACGCCAACCTTTATCAAGGCATTATAACATATTAATGTGTGTTAACAACAAACTCAGCACCACATAACGTCAATCCTGAGTTTGTTGTTGACTCACATTAATATGTTATAGCACCTTGATAAAGGTTGGCGTTCAGCCATCTGAAATATTGGTAAAATAAATGATATTTTGATTCAATATATGGCTTTTTAATAAAAAATATATAAATATTAAACTTCATTTTTATAACACACCTAACGATATATAAAGAATATATATATATCTACATTTAAATATATATATATATATGTCGAATCCTGTCGACTTTCTTTCTTTAGCTGTGGTATTTCGGTGAACTGGTCTGTTGTATTAAGTCGTGGGGAAAGATGATGATTGCGCAGTCGTGATGGTGGTGAGTGGTAAGGCACACAGAGACGAATCACAGGGGAATCCGAGGCATCAGAGAGAGGGAACGAAGAGACCAAGTTGCGGCCGGCGGGCCATCCACTAACGATCTGCCTGCTGCTGTTGTCCGCTATTCTTCTGTTATCATTTGATCATGGAGAAATATCATAAATATCACAAGAACTATTTTGCTGAACATCTTCAGATGATTAATATAAGGCAGAAACTCCTCTTATAGATATGAAAATTATTTCAGAAAATTGTTCAATTACAACGAGAAATGAATAAAATTATAAAACTTTTATAGAGAGAGCTCTCACATTTAATGTACAACTCATTTTGAATTAAACATTTCAAGTATTACGATGCACTAGCGCGCCATCTGTTATCAAATTATAAAACTATTTTAGAGGCGTAATATTCTTTTTAAATTAAAACAATTTCTACTGTCCTTACTGCGATGGAAAATGGGAGGGTTCACCACTGATGAGCCAGGCCCTCCCTTTAATTTTTCCATCGCAGTAAGGACAGTAGAAATTGTTTTAATTTAAAAAGAATATTACGCCTCTAAAATAGTTTTATAATATATTTCAAGTATATTTAAAATTTTGGTTAGAAAGCGTAACAATGATTTGAAAGAGACTTTTAAAATTATTTCCGAAATATTTTTGATTAACTCTATATATTACTTTATAAATACATTTTAAAATCATCTAATGCAATTCTAAAATATTATAATATATTTTGATTCCTCGTCAACTATAAATCAGAAGCAAAAAGAAAAGCAAAAGAAGTCAGGAGAATAAAAGATTAAAAATCATTAGCAAAATTTGAAAATCTTTATGATTAAGTATCAAATATTTTCAATGATGGTAGGAAAAGAAAGATTCTATCAAGGTCCAATATTTGGTGCATTAGATGTTTTGCTAACTTATTCAAACTTCAGACGAAGAAACAAAAGCTATCACAGAACAAACTTCAACGAAACACTTCGACAGGTAACTTCGACATCAAGTAAGTTGAAACCAAATTCTTATGATGACCCAAATTTTGCTAACCAAAGGAAACCTTCAACTCCTATAGCAATCTATGTAACAACATTTTCCTATATTTGCTTCATTGAACAAATTTACTTTTAATTTACTAATCCTAATAATATTAATATTAGAAAAAATATATATATAAACAAATTATTATTAAGATAAAATTATATGACAACATGGACCCATTGACACGGACCCAGAGGAGCAGCTTTACACACCCAAGATAGAGGACATTGCAACTGCTGTGATAGAGATGTATGGGGACATCTGAGGCTCTTCACTGGACACGACAATAACATAAAATTATATATATATGGTTCTTTACCTTCAGTTTTTTTTGACAAGCTTATGACGGATCAAAGCCGATTTAAATGCTTGGTTCCGTTGTAAAATCTTGCTGTTAAACAATTTACATATTTATTGTGTGTGTGATACATTCATAACATTTGCCTAAAAATTCATTATTTTTTTAGTGTAATATATATATTTTTGAAAATAGAGCAATCCATATTTAATTCATTAGATAATAAAAAGGCATATATTGGATTTAATAAAATATTTATTTTGCCAATATTGTTAAACTTTTTAAAAAAGTTCTTTCAGTTTTTTGTTTAAATAATTTTTAATTTATTTTCAAATGTTTTAATAGATACATATATTTTTACATTTATCTCTTAATGAATTATTAATGAATTACATTTTATGTACCTATTGCAAAAATATTAAAATATAAGATAGACCTCATTATTTTTCCTGTAATATATCAATATATTTAACTAATTCTGATAATAATTTTTGAATATTTTCTCATGCACAAATTTCCCCCACCTACTTTGTATTTTAAATGATTTCAACTGTGATATTATAACACTATGCGGCGCTGAGTTTGTGTATACAAAGATGTAATGCCTCAATAAAGGTTGGCGTTCAGCCAGCCGAAATATTGGCAAAATAAATCTTTTATTAAATCCAATATATGCCTTTTTATTATCTAATGTTATATATATATATATATAACGCTCATGTGAACGATGAAGATATGCCTATTTTATTTAAAATCCAGTTCCAGTTATAAAATTACTTTATAAAAGAGCAACCTAGATAAACATATTTACAATATTGTGTGATGGTTGTTATATACATGAGTTCATTTACAATTATATTTTATATTGGTGACTTTGTGGTTCCGGATTCTCAGATCCTTGAGGATCTTGTTCTTTAGGAGGTTTTTCTGGCTTGTTTAATATTTAAAGTGGGGTTCTTTTTTTACTTTTCGTACTTCTTGCTTAGTTGATGAAGAATCTGTTTCGGTTTTAAATTTATTCCTTTTCTTGTTTCGCATTTGTAGTTTGTGGTTTCCTTTAAATTATTTAAAATATATATTCAGTGTTCTTGCTGCACAAATATTTTCGCCACAATTAAAGTGTTGTTTATGATTAAAATAAAAACGGTAGTAGGTGAGTAGTAAGGTTATATATTTGAAAGGTACAGTAAAACCTCTGTGAGAGAAAACTCCCGCTAGAAGACACCTCTCTATAAAGGACAGTTTTCATTGACAACATTACCATATTTACTATTTAGCAATTCTCCGGTAAGAGGACACCTTTCTCTAAAGGACACTTTGTTTCTGCAACTAGGTGTCCTTTACTGAGAGGTTCTACTGTTTATAAATTTAATTGCCATCTATCGTTAAAATTTTGTACAAATAAATTTACTGGCAATGTATTTCTTTTGATATAAATAATCAATACAATATCAAATAATCAAATACATTTTTCGATATTATTAAAAAGAAATACATTGCCAGTAAATTTATTTATACAAAAATTAGGTTCTACTGTATTTAAATTTTGAAAAATGAGCGTTTGTTAATAGAAAGTTTCTGTAACACGGATAGATAGCTGCCCAACACCCTCAGTAGACAGCGCACTAGTAAAAATTTCTAGAAAAACTCCAAGCGAAAGTTTTCGAAAAAAAAAAAAAACTTTACATAGAAAATATTTTAATAAAAGGCATATATCGGATCAAAATATCATTTATTTTACCAATATATGCCTTTTTATTCAAAGATTTATTTATGGATTGCTCTAAAATTAAAATAGAAAATATTAATTTAAAAAAATATATATACAAAATACAAATTATAGTTTTAAATTATATTCAAAAGAGTCAGTCAGTGGCTGGCGTTATAAAACATCGGCTAACACAGCCATGAACCGGGATCGAAACCCGCAATGGACACTTTTTCTGTTAGAACCTGTTCATATTTTTTATTGTAAGCAACATAAGCTAGGTTGCTCTTTTTGAGTGGTACCTAATAAAGGTTTTTTGAACTGGAAATTATATCCTATAAAATTTACAAACATTGATTCTATATATTAACTTGTACAATTGAAATGATTTATAAATACACTCTAGGTCAACACTCGAAATTTTTCATATTTTAGGAATAAACCACTCCTTATTTTCTTATATAACGGCAGATTTCCCATACATGTAAATTCGAACGTTAGCATATTTTGAAATAAAATTATAATTAAAATATATACATGGTAAAAGGTAGAGCTTCCATAAGTTTTGCCCATGAGTGTATAAACGGAATATTTCGAAGCTAATAAAAATGACTTCATAAAAATGGATAAAGGTAAAAATACAAACACGGTATTTCGAAAATAAATTATTTTGAACTAACCAAACATATCATTATATATATACCGAAACATTTAAGAGTAAATAGGAAACATATTTGTTTTGATTATAACGATATATAATAATGGGTCGGGACGGTGGTTAGAGAATACCTGGGCGGGACGACAGTGGGTCGGGGACGGTGGCTAGAGAGTACCTGGGCGGGACGACAGTGGGTCGGGGACGGTGGCTAGAGAGTACCAGGGCGGGACGACAGTAGGTCGGGGACGGTGGCTAGAGAATACCTGGGCGGGACGACAGTGGGTCGGGGACGGTGGCTAGAGATTACCGGGGGGGACGACAGTGGGTCGGGGACGGTGGCTAGAGATTACCTGGACGGGACGACAGTGGGTCGGGGACGGTGGTTGGAGAATACCTGGGCGGGACGACAGTGGGTCGGGGACGGTGATTGGAGAGTACCTGGGCGGGACGACAGTGGGTCGGGGACGGTGGCTAGAGAGTACCTGGGCGGGACGACAGTGGGTCGGGGACGGTGGCTAGAGAGTACCAGGGCGGGACGACAGTAGGTCGGGGACGGTGGCTAGAGAATACCTGGGCGGGACGACAGTGGGTCGGGGACGGTGGCTAGAGATTACCGGGGGGGACGACAGTGGGTCGGGGACGGTGGCTAGAGATTACCTGGACGGGACGACAGTGGGTCGGGGACGGTGGTTGGAGAATACCTGGGCGGGACGACAGTGGGTCGGGGACGGTGATTGGAGAGTACCTGGGCGGGACGACAGTGGGTCGGGGACGGTGGCTAGAGAGTACCAGGGCGGGACGACAGTGGGTCGGGGACGGTGGCTAGAGAGTACCTGGGCGGGACGACAGTGGGTCGAGGACGGTGGCTAGAGAGTACCTGGGCGGGACGACAGTGAGTCCGGGACGGTGGCTAGAGAGTACCTGGGCGGGACGACAGTGGGTCGGGGACGGTGGCTAGAGAGTACCTGGGCGGGACGACAGTGGGTCGGGGACGGTGGCTAGAGAGTACCTGGGCGAGACGACAGTGGGTCGGGTACGGTGGCTAGAGAGTACCTGGGCGGGACGACAGTGGGTCGGGGACGGTGGCTAGAGAGTACCTGGGCGGGACGACAGTGGGTCGGGGACGGTGGCTAGAGAGTACCAGGGCGGGACGACAGTGGGTCGGGGACGGTGGCTAGAGATTACCTGGGCGGGACGACAGTGGGTCGGGGACGGTGGCTAGAGATTACCTGGGCGGGACGACAGTGGGTCGGGGACGGTGGCTAGAGAGTACCTGGCGGGACGACAGTGGGTCGGGGACGGTGGCTAGAGAGTACCTGGGCGGGACGACAGTGGGTCGGGGACGGTGGCTAGAGAGTACCTGGGCGGGACGACAGTGGGTCGGGGACGGTGGCTAGAGAGTACCTGGGCGGGACGACAGTGGGTCGGGGACGGTGGCTAGAGAGTACCTGGGCGGGACGACAGTGGGTCGGGGACGGTGGCTAGAGAGTACCTGGGCGGGACGACAGTGGGTCGGGGACGGTGGCTAGAGAGTACCTGGGCGGGACGACAGTGGGTCGGGACGGTGGCTAGAGAGTACCTGGCCGGGACGACAGTGGGTCGGGGACGGTGGCTAGAGAGTACCTGGGCGGGACGACAGTGGGTCGGGGACGGTGGCTAGAGAGTACCTGGGCGGGACGACAGTGGGTCGGGGACGGTGGCTAGAGAGTACCTGGGCGGGACGACAGTGGGTCGGGGACGGTGGCTAGAGAGTACCTGGCCGGGACGACAGTGGGTCGGGGACGGTGGCTAGAGAATACCTGGGCGGGACGACAGTGGGTCGGGGACGGTGGCTAGAGAGTACCTGGGCGGGACGACAGTGGGTCGGGAACGGTGGCTAGAGAATACCTGGGCGGGACGACAGTGGGTCGGGGACGGTGGTTGGAGAATACCTGGGCGGGACGACAGTGGGTCCGGGACGGTGGCTAGAGAGTACCTGGGCGGGACGACAGTGGGTCGGGGACGGTGGCTAGAGATTACCTGGGCGGGACGACAGTGGGTCGGGGACGGTGGCTAGAGAATACCTGGGCGGGACGACAGTGGGTCGGGGACGGTGGCTAGAGAGTACCTGGGCGGGACGACAGTGGGTCGGGAACGGTGGCTAGAGAATACCTGGGCGGGACGACAGTGGGTCGGGGACGGTGGTTGGAGAATACCTGGGCGGGACGACAGTGGGTCGGGGACGGTGGCTAGAGATTACCTGGGCGGGACGACAGTGGGTCGGGGACGGTGGCTAGAGAATACCTGGGCGGGACGACAGTGGGTCGGGGACGGTGGCTAGAGAGTACCTGGGCGGGACGACAGTGGGTCGGGAACGGTGGCTAGAGAATACCTGGGCGGGACGACAGTGGGTCGGGGACGGTGGTTGGAGAATACCTGGGCGGGACGACAGTGGGTCCGGGACGGTGGCTAGAGATTACCTGGGCGGGACGACAGTGGGTCGGGGACGGTGGCTAGAGAGCACCTGGGCGGGACGACAGTGGGTCGGGGACGGTGGCTAGAGATTACCTGGGCGGGACGACAGTGGGTCGGGGACGGTGGCTAGAGATTACCTGGGCGGGACGACAGTGAGTCGGGGACGGTGGCTAGAGAGTACCTGGGCGGGACGACAGTGGGTCGGGGACGGTGGCTAGAAAGTACCTGGGCGGGACGACAGTGGGTCGGGGACGGTGGCTAGAGAGTACCTGGGCGGGACGACAGTGGGTCGGGGACGATGGCTAGAGAGTACCTGGGCGGGACGACAGTGGGTCGGGGACGGTGGCTAGAGAGTACCTGGGCGGGGCGATAATGGGTCGGGGACGGTGGCTAGAGAGTACCTGGCCGGGACGACAGTGGGTCGGGGACGGTGGCTAGAGAGTACCTGGGCGGGACGACAGTGGGTCGGGGACGGTGGCTAGAGAGCACCTGGGCGGGACGACAGTGGGTCGGGGACGGTGTCTAGAGAGTACCTGGGCGGGACGACAGTGGGTCGGGGACGGTGGCTAGAGAGTACCTGGGCGGGACGACAGTGGGTCGGGGACGGTGGCTAGAGAGTACGTGGGCGGGGCGATAATGGGTCGGGGACTGTGGCTAGAGAGTACCTGGGCGGGACGACAGTGGGTCGGGGACGGTGGCTAGAGAGTACCTGGGCGGGACGACAGTGGGTCCGGGACGGTGGCTAGAGAGTACATGGGCGGGACGACAGTGGGTCGGGGACGGTGGCTAGAGAGTACCTGGGCGGGACGACAGTGGGTCGGGGACGGGGGCTAGAGAGTACCTGGGCGGGACGACAGTGGGTCGGGGACGGTGGCTAGAGAGTTCCTGGGCGGGACGACAGTGGGTCGGGGACGGGGGCTAGAGAGTACCTGGGCGGGACGACAGTGGGTCGGGGACGGTGGCTAGAGAGTACCTGGGCGGGGCGACAGTGGGTCGGGGACGGTGGCTAGAGAGTACCTGGGCGGGACGACAGTGGGTCGGGGACGGGGGCTAGAGAGTACCTGGGCGGGACGACAGTGGGTCCGGGACGGTGGCTAGAGAGTACATGGGCGGGACGACAGTGGGTCGGGGACGGTGGCCAGAGAGTAGCTGGGCGAGACGACAGTGGGTCGGGGACGGTGGCTAGAGAGTACCAGGGCGGGACGACAGTGGGTCGGGGACGGTGGCTAGAGATTACCTGGGCGGGACGACAGTGGGTCGGGGACGGTGGCTAGAGAGTTCCTGGGCGGGACGACAGTGGGTCGGGGACGGTGGCTAGAGAGTACCTGGGCGGGACGACAGTGGGTCGGGGACGGTGGTTGGAGAATACCTGGGCGGGACGACAGTGGGTCGGGGACGGTGGTTAGAGAGTACCTGGGCGGGACGACAGTGGGTCGGGGACGGTGGCTAGAGAGTACCTGGGCGGGACGACAGTGGGTCGGGGACGGGGGCTAGAGAGTACCTGGGCGGGACGACAGTGGGTCGGGGACGGTGGTTGGAGAATACCTGGGCGGGACGACAGTGGGTCGGGGACGGTGGTTAGAGAGTACCTGGGCGGGACGACAGTGGGTCGGGGACGGTGGCTAGAGAGTACCTGGGCGGGACGACAGTGGGTCGGGGACGGGGGCTAGAGAGTACCTGGGCGGGACGACAGTGGGTCGGGGACGGTGGCTAGAGATTACCTGGGCGGGACGACAGTGGGTCGGGTACGGTGGCTAGAGAGTACCTGGGCGGGACGACAGTGGGTCGGGGACGGGGGCTAGAGAGTACCTGGGCGGGACGACAGTGGGTCGGGGACGGGGGCTAGAGAGTACCTGGGCGGGACGACAGTGGGTCGGGGACGGGGGCTAGAGAGTACCTGGGCGGGACGACAGTGGGTCGGGGACGGGGGCTAGAGAGTACCTGGGCGGGACGACAGTGGGTCGGGGACGGTGGCTAGAGATTACCTGGGCGGGACGACAGTGGGTCGGGGACGGTGGCTAGAGAGTACCTGGGCGGGACGACAGTGGGTCGGGGACGGGGGCTAGAGAGTACCAGGGCGGGACGACAGTGGGTCGGGGACGGTGGCTAGAGATTACCTGGGCGGGACGACAGTGGGTCGGGTACGGTGGCTAGAGAGTACCTGGCGGGACGACAGTGGGTCGGGGACGGTGGCTAGAGAGTACCTGGGCGGGACGACAGTGGGTCGGGGACGGTGGCTAGAGAGTACCTGGGCGGGACGACAGTGGGTCGGGGACGGTGGCTAGAGAGTACCTGGGCGGGACGACAGTGGGTCGGGGACGGTGGTTGGAGAATACCTGGGCGGGACGACAGTGGGTCGGGGACGGTGGTTGGAGAATACCTGGGCGGGACGACAGTGGGTCGGGGACGGTGGTTGGAGAATACCTGGACGGGACGACAGTGGGTCGGGGACGGTGGTTGGAGAATACCTGGGCGGGACGACAGTGGGTCGGGGACGGTGGTTGGAGAGTACCTGGGCGGGACGACAGTGGGTCGGGGACGGTGGCTGGATAGTACCTGGGCGGGACGACAGTAGGTCGGGGACGGTGGCTGGATAGTACCTGGGCGGGACGACAGTAGGTCGGGGACGGTGGCTAGAGAGTACCTGGGCGGGACGACAGTGGGTCCGGGACGGTGGCTAGAGAGTACCTGGGCGGGACGACAGTGGGTCGGGGACGGGGGCTAGAGAGTACCTGGGCGGGACGACAGTGGGTCCGGGACGGTGGCTAGAGAGTACCTGGGCGGGACGACAGTGGGTCGGGGACGGTGGTTGGAGAGTACCTGGGCGGGACGACAGTGGGTCGGGGACGGTGGTTGGAGAATACCTGGGCGGGACGACAGTGGGTCGGGGACGGTGGCTAGAGAGTACCTGGGCGAGACGACAGTGGGTCGGGGACGGTGGCTAGAGAGTACCAGGGCGGGACGACAGTGGGTCGGGGACGGTGGCTAGAGATTACCTGGGCGGGACGACAGTGGGTCGGGGACGGTGGCTAGAGAGTACCTGGGCGGGACGACAGTGGGTCGGGGACGGTGGCTAGAGAGTACCTGGGCGGACGACAGTGGGTCGGGGACGGTGGCTAGAGAGTACCAGGGCGGGACGACAGTGGGTCGGGGACGGTGGCTAGAGATTACCTGGGCGGGACGACAGTGGGTCGGGGACGGTGGCTAGAGATTACCTGGGCGGGACGACAGTGGGTCGGGGACGGTGGCTAGAGATTACCTGGGCGGGACGACAGTGGGTCGGGGACGGTGGCTAGAGATTACCTGGGCGGACGACAGTGGGTCGGGGACGGTGGCTAGAGAGTACCTGGGCGGGACGACAGTGGGTCGGGGACGGTGGCTAGAGAGTACCTGGGCGGGACGACAGTGGGTCGGGGACGGTGGCTAGAGAGTACCTGGGCGGGACGACAGTGGGTCGGGGACGGTGGCTAGAGAGTACCTGGCCGGGACGACAGTGGGTCGGGGACGGTGGCTAGAGAGTACCTGGGCGGGACGACAGTGGGTCGGGGACGGTGGCTAGAGAGTACCTGGGCGGGACGACAGTGGGTCGGGGACGGTGGCTAGAGAGTACCTGGGCGGGACGACAGTGGGTCGGGGACGGTGGCTAGAGAGTACCTGGGCGGGACGACAGTGGGTCGGGGACGGTGGCTAGAGAGTACCTGGGCGGGACGACAGTGGGTCGGGGACGGTGGCTAGAGAGTACCTGGGCGGGACGACAGTGGGTCGGGGACGGTGGCTAGAGAGTACCTGGGCGAGACGACAGTGGGTCGGGGACGGTGGCTAGAGAGTACCTGGGCGGGACGACAGTGGGTCGGGTACGGTGGCTAGAGATTACCTGGGCGGGACGACAGTGGGTCGGGGACGGTGACTAGAGATTACCTGGGCGGGACGACAGTGGGTCGGGGACGATGGCTAGAGAGTACCTGGGCGGGACGAAAGTGGTTCGGGGACGGTGGCTAGAGAGTACCTGGGCGGGACGACAGTGGGTCGGGGACGGTAGCTAGAGAGTACCTGGGCGGGACGACAGTGGGTCGGGGACGGTGGCTAGAGAGTACCTGGGCGGGACGACAGTGGGTCGGGGACGGTGGCTAGAGAGTACCTGGGCGGGACGACAGTGGGTCGGGGACGGGGGCTAGAGTGTACCTGGGCGGGACGACAGTGGGTCGGGGACGGTGGCTAAAGAGTACCTGGGCGGGACGACAGTGGGTCGGGGACGGTGGCTAGAGAGTACCTGGGCGGGACGACAGTGGGTCGGGGACGGTGGTTAGAGAGTACCTGGGCGGGACGACAGTGGGTCGGGGACGGTGGCTAGAGAGTACCTGGGCGAGACGACAGTGGGTCGGGGACGGTGGTTGGAGAATACCTGGACGGGACGATATTGGGTCGGGGACGGTGGTTAGAGAGTACCTGGACGGGACGATATTGGGTCGGGGACGGTGGTTAGAGAGTACCTGGGTGGGGCGATAGTGGATCGGAGACGGTGGTTAGAGAGTACCTGGACGGGTCAAGAGTGGTTCGGGGACGGTAGCCTATCTGGCAGCTTTTCCCGACTACACACTCGTCACTTCACGGTGCTCTCCAGTCACCCTCCTCGACTCCACTCTCGTCACGTCCCGGTGCTCTCCAGTCACCCTCCCCGACTCCACACTCGTCACGTCCCGGTGGTCTCCAGTCACCCTCCCCGACTCCACACTCGTCACGTCCCGGTTCTCTCCAGTCACCCTCCCCGACTCCACACTCGTCACGTCCCGGTTCTCTCCAGGCACCCTCCCCGACTCCACACTCGTCACGTCCCGGTGCTCTCCAGCCACCCTCCCCGACTCCACACTCGTCACGTGCTGGTGCTCTCCAGCCACCCTCCCCGACTCCACACTCGTCACGTCCCGGTGCTCTCCAGTCACCCTCCTCGACTCCACTCTCGTCACGTCCCGGTGCTCTCCAGTCACCCTCCCCGACTCTACACTCGTCACGTCCTGGTGGTCTCCAGTCACCCTCCCCGAATTCACACTCGTCACGTCCCGGTGCCCTCCAGTCACCCTCCCCGACTCCACTCTCGTCACGTCCCGGAGCTCTCCAGTCACCCTCCTCGACTCCACTCTCGTCACGTCCCTGTGCTCTCCAGTCACCCTCCCCGACTCCACACTCGTCACGTCCCGGTTCTCTCCAGTCACCCTCCCCGACTCCACACTCGTCACGTCCCGGTTCTCTCCAGGCACCCTCCCCGACTCCACACTCGTCACGTCCCGGTGGTCTCCAGTCACCCTCCCCGACTTCACACTCGTCACGTCCCGGTGCCCTCCAGTCACCCTCCCCGACTCCACTCTCGACACCTCCCGTTGCCCTCCAGTCACCCTCCCCGACTCCACACTCGTCACGTCCCGGTGGTCTCCAGTCACCCTCCCCGACTTCACACTCGTCACGTCCCGGTGCCCTCCAGTCACCCTCCCCGACTCCACTCTCGTCACGTCCCGGTGCTCTCCAGTCACCATCCACGACTCCAATCTCGTCACCTCCCGGTGCTCTCCAGTCACCCTCCCCGACTCCACACTCGTCACGTCCCGGTGGTCTCCAGGCACCCTCCCCGACTTCACACTCGTCACGTCCCGGTGCCCTCCAGTCACCCTCCCCGACTCCACTCTCGTCACGTCCCGGTGCTCTCCAGTCACCCTCCTCGACTCCACTCTCGTCACGTCCCGGTGCTCTCCAGTCACCCTCCCCGACTCCACTCTCGTCACGTCCCGGTGCTCTGCAGTCACCCTCCCCGACTCCACACTCGTCACGTCCCGGTTCTCTCCAGCCACCCTCCCCGACTCCACACTCGTCACGTCCCGGTGCTCTCCAGTCACCCTCCCCGACTCCACACTCGTCACGTCCCGGTGCTCTGCAGTCCCCCTCCCCGACTCCACTCTCGTCACGTCCCGGTGCTCTGCAGTCACCCTCCCCGACTCCACACTCGTCACGTCCCGGTGCTCTGCAGTCACCCTCCCCGACTCCACACTCGTCACGTCCCGGTTCTCTCCAGCCACCCTCCCCGACTCCACACTCGTCACGTCCCGGTGCTCTCCAGTCACCCTCCCCGACTCCACACTCGTCACGTCCCGGTGCTCTGCAGTCACCCTCCCCGACTCCACACTCGTCACGTCCCGGTTCTCTCCAGCCACCCTCCCCGACTCCACACTCGTCACGTCCCGGTGCTCTCCAGCCACCCTACCCGACTTCACACTCGTCACGTCCCGGTGCCCTCCAGTCACCCTCCCCGACTCCACTCTCGTCACGTCCCGGTGCTCTCCAGTCACCCTTCTCGACTCCACACTCGTCACGTCCCGGTGCTCTGCAGTCACCCTCCCCGACTCCACACTCGTCACGTCCCGGTTCTCTCCAGCCACCCTCCCCGACTCCACTCTCGTCACGTCCCGGTGCCCTCCAGTCACCCTCACCGACTCCACACTCGTCACGTCCCGGTGCTCTCCAGTCACCCTCCCAGACTCCACACTCGTCACGTCCCGGTGCCCTCCAGTCACCCTCCCAGACTCCACACTCGTCACGTCCCGGTGCCCTCCAGTCACCCTCCCCGACTCCACACTCGTCACGTCCCGGTGCTCTCCAGTCACCCTCCCCGACTCCTCACTCGTCACGTCCCGGTGCTCTCCAGTCACCCTCCCCGACTCCTCACTCGTCACGTCCCGGTGCCCTCCAGTCACCCTCCCCGACTCCACACTCGTCACGTCCCGGTGCCCTCCAGTCACCCTCCCAGACTCCACACTCGTCACGTCCCGGTGGTCTCCAGTCACCCTACCCGACTCCACACTCGTCACGTCCCGGTGGTCTCCAGTCACCCTCCCCGACTCCACACTCGTCACGTCACGGTGCTCTCCAGTCACCCTCCCCGACTCCACACTCGTCACGTCACGGTGCTCTGCAGTCACCCTCCCCGACTCCCCTCTCGTCACGTCCCGGTGCCCTCCAGTCACCCTACCCGACTTCTCACTCGTCACGTCCCGGTGCCCTCCAGTCACCCTCCCCGACTCCACTCTCGTCACGTCCCGGTGCTCTCCAGTCACCCTCCTCGACTCCACTCTCGTTACGTCCCGGTGCTCTCCAGTCACCCTCCCCGACTCCACACTCGTCACGTCCCGGTGCCCTCCAGTCACCCTCCTCGACTCCACTCTCGTCACGTCCCGGTGCTCTCCAGTCACCCTCCTCGACTCCACTCTCGTCACGTCCCGGTGCTCTCCAGTCACCATCCCCGACTCCACACTCGTCACGTCCCGGTGCTCTGCAGTCACCCTCCCCGACTCCCCTCTCGTCACGTCCCGGTGCCCTCCAGTCACCCTACCCGACTTCACACTCGTCACGTCCCGGTGCCCTCCAGTCACCCTCCCCGACTCCACTCTCGTCACGTCCCGGTGCTCTCCAGTCACCCTCCTCGACTCCAATCTCGTTACGTCCCGGTGCTCTCCAGTCACCCTCCCCGACTCCTCACTCGTAACGTCCCGGTGCTCTACAGTCACCCTCCCCGACTCCACACTCGTCACGTCCCGGTGCCCTCCAGTCACCCTCCCAGACTCCACTCTCGTCACGTCCCGGTGCTCTCCAGTCACCCTCCCCGACTCCACACTCGTCACGTCCCGGTGCTCTGCAGTCACCCTCCCCGACTCCACACTCGTCACGTCCCGGTGGTCTCCAGTCACCCTCCCCGACTCCACACTCGTCACGTCCCGGTGGTCTCCAGTCACCCTCCCCGACTCCACATTCGTCACGTCACGGTGCTCTCCAGTCACCCTCCCCGACTCCACACTCGTCACGTCCCGGTGCTCTGCAGTCACCCTCCCCGACTCCCCTCTCGTCACGTCCCGGTGCCCTCCAGTCACCCTACTCGACTTCACACTCGTCACGTCCCGGTGCCCTCCAGTCACCCTCCCCGACTCCACTCTCGTCACGTCCCGGTTCTCTCCAGTCACCCTCCTCGACTCCACTCTCGTTACGTCCCGGTGCTCTCCAGTCACCCTCCCCGACTCCACACTCGTCACGTCCCGGTGCCCTCCAGTCACCCTCCCAGACTCCACTCTCGTCACGTCCCGGGGCTCTCCAGTCACCCTCCTCGACTCCACTCTCGTCACGTCCCGGTGCTCTCCAGTCACCCTCCTCGACTCCACTCTCGTCACGTCCCGGTGCTCTCCAGTCACCCTCCCCGACTCCACACTCGTCACGTCCCGGTGGTCTCCAGTCACCCTCCCCGACTTCACACTCGTCACGTCCCGGTGCCCTCCAGTCACCCTCCCCGACTCCACTCTCGTCACGTCCCGGTGCTCTCCAGTCACCCTCCTCGACTCCACTCTCGTCACGTCCCGGTGCTCTCCAGTCACCCTCCCCGACTCCACACTCGTCACGTCCCGGTTCTCTCCAGGCACCCTCCCCGACTCCACACTCGTCACGTCCCGGTGGTCTCCAGTCACCCTCCCCGACTTCACACTCGTCACGTCCCGGTGCCCTCCAGTCACCCTCCCCGACTGCACTCTCGTCACCTCCCGGTGCTCTCCAGTCACCCTCCCCGACTCCACACTCGTCACGTCCCGGTGGGCTCCAGTCACCCTCCCCGACTTCACACTCGTCACGTCCCGGTGCCCTCCAGCCACCCTCCCCGACTCCACTCTCGTCACGTCCCGGTGCTCTCCAGTCACCCTTCTCGACTCCACACTCGTCACGTCCCGGGGCTCTCCAGTCACCCTCCCCGACTCCACACTCGTCACGTCCCGGTTCCCTTCAGTCACCCTCCCCGACTCCACACTCGTCACGACCCGGTGCTCTCCAGTCACCCTCCCCGACTCCACACTCGTCACGTCCCGGTGCTCTCGAGTCACCCTCCTCGACTCCACTCTCTTCACGTCCCGGTGCTCTCCAGTCACCCTCCCCGACTCCACACTCGTCACGTCCCGGTGGACTCCAGTCACTTTCCCCGACTCCACACTCGTCACGTCCCGGTTCTCTCCAGTCACCCTCCCCGACTCCACTCTCAACACGTCCCGGTGCTCTCCAGTCACCCTCCACGACTCCACCCTCTTCACGTCCCGGTTCTCTCCAGTCACCCTCTCCGACTCCACACTCGTCACGTCCCGGTGCTCTCGAGTCACCCTCCCCGACTCCACTTTCGTCACGTCCCGGTCCTCTCCAGTCACCCTCCACGACTCCACCCTCGTCACGTCCCGGTGCTCTCCAGTCACCCTCCTCGAATCCACTCTCGTCACGTCCCGGGGCTCTCCAGTCACCTCCTCGACTCGACACTCGTCACGTCCCGGTGCCCTCCAGTCACCCTCCACGACTCTACTCTCGTCACGTCCCGGGGCTCTCCAGTCACCCTCCTCGACTCGACACTCGTCACGTCCCGGTGCTCTTCAGCCACCCTCCCCGACTCCACACTCGTCACGTCCCGGTGCTCTCCAGGCACCCTCCTCGACTCCACTCTCGTCACGTCCCGGTGCTGTCTAGTCACTCCCCCCGACTCCACACTCGTCACGTCCCGGTGCTCTCCAGGCACCCTCCTCGACTCCACTCTCGTCACGTCCCGGTGCTGTCTAGTCACTCCCCCCGACTCCACTCTCGTCACGTCCCGGTGCTGTCTTGTCGAGGATAGTCACTATATAAACCGGAAAATGACCAAGAAAGGCTGGTGTAGTGGTTAGATATCAAAGGGACATAACGACTGAGGGTCGGAATATTAGCTAGATAGCACAGAGATATATCGGCAGTAGGAATTTGGGGATAAGGGATAGATAGTTAAGGGATATTGTGACAGTGAATCGTGGATAGTAAGGATTTGTAGGAAAAATTACAAATCAAAACTCCCATGTGCGTTTTGTATCTAATCAAAATATTTTAATATCCGCTGATATCACTCGGTGTATGTTACACCGATTAGACTCACAGCGCCTCGTTAACGTAGGTTTTACGGACTGGACTATGCATTCGCTTAGATTGACGACATAATGCAAGTATCAGGCACATATGCCGAGCATCTAAATAATCTCGAACAGGGTTTCAGACATCTTGAAGAATATGATCTAGTCAAATACTCATCTAATGCTATCTGGATTACGACCAAAACCGACAGCCCTGCTGCTCTTGCCTTAATGTCACTTTCTCTCCCAATTGTCAAACTCTGGAAGTTTCTATAAATGTTGAAATTTTATCGCCGCTCTTTGCAAAAGGCCGTATACACACAACCAATAACATCTAACCTATTGCTTGAATCAAAAGTTATTTCATCTTAATCTTACGGTCTTTGCCCAAAGGCCGTCTACACACAACCATTAACGATCTAACCTATTGCTTAAGTCATTGCCCAAAGGCCGTCTAGACACAACGATAAAAGATCTAACCTATTGCTTAAGTCATTGCCCAAAGGCCGTCTACACACAACGATTAAAGATCTAACTCATTGCTTAAGCCATTGCCCAAAGGCCGTCTACACACAACCATTAACGATCTAACCTATTGCTTAAATCATTGCCCAAAGGCCGTCTACACACAACCATTAACGATCTAACCTATTGCTTAAGTCATTGCCCAAAGGTCGTCTACACACAACCATTAACGATCTAACCTATTGCTTAAGTCATTGCCCAAAGGCCGTCTACACACAACGATTAACGATCTAACCTATTGCTTAAGTCATTGCCCAAAGGCCGTCTACACACAACCATTAACGATCTAACCTATTGCTTAAGTCATTGCCCAAAGGCCGTCTACACACAACGATTAAAGATCTAACCTATTGCTTAAGTCAAAAGTTGTGTCATCTTACGGTCTTTGCTCAAAGGCCGTCTACACACAACGATTAACGATCTAACCTATTGCTTAAGTCATTGCCCAAAGGCCGTCTACACACAACGATTAAAGATCTAACCTATTGCTTAAGTCAAAAGTTGTGCCATCTTAATCTTAGTAATTAGGATGAACACACAAAAGCTAAATAAACCATATTTAAAAAGTGGGGCAGGCCAATCAACTCTCAAGGATTTCTCCTGTCGTCACGCCCTAGTAGAAGAGTTAATTATTTAGGCCAAATTAAGCAGCCATTCAGGTCTGCACGCACGCGTCCAATCAATTGATGAAGTCATTAACCTTTTGGGAATAAAGTTGACGCGTCTTCCGACAGCTGTGTTTCCATCAAATCAATGTCAACTGACGGAACTGATGGATGTTCTTGGAATTTATGCATTGAGCAATCCCTCTTTCGGATATCGTTTAAGATTACTGGAGTCTTCTACCCGGCTATACCATATCGGATTAAAGAGGTTATTGTTCGCTCATAAAATATTTGCGCCATAAAAATATAATAAAACTTTTTTGTTTTTATTTGTATTTTTGCCTATATACGAGTTATTATGAGTTAACTAATACTTTTATATACAGATAGAATATTAATCTTGTTTTTTCAATGCGAGTGGAAGAAAACGTTATATATAGCAAATTATAACGCATAAAATATTTTGAGATATTTAAATTTAAAATTATTTTGCATTTTCACATATACAGTAGAAAATCTCCCTGTAATCAACACCTAATTGCAGAGCCAAACTGTCCTTTAGGTAGAGATGTCTTACCGGAGAGTTACTAAATAGTAGAAATGGTAATTTTACAAATGAAAACTGTCCTTTATAGAGAGGTGTACGCTAAAGGGATGTTCTACTGTATAAAATAAAGTTGCGGCAGGATATGATAGTAATGTACCAAAAAAGTGACATCTCTCCCTTTAAAATGCATTTAAACAATACATTCGGTTTATCACTCAGTACAAAACGTTTTGGAAGTGATGAAGAATAAGCCAAAACACTAGTTTTGGAAAATTCAGACAAAAGCCAACTTGTAGAAAAAAAATATAAATTTACATTCTAATATCATTTATATACTATAAAAATTCGTATTGATAAAGTTTAAGGGACTATAAAATAAATGTAGAAAGAGTGGGTGGACGAGTGGGTCTCGATTCCCGACAGTCATGAACTGGGATCGAATCCCGCGTTGGACTCTTTGTTTTCATATGTGAATAAACCTCCCATATTATTCATTGTTGCAAATATCATAAACTAGGTTGCTCTTTTCGAGCAGTACCTAATAAAATGATTTTGTAACAAATAAAAATAAATGTCTTTTAATCCGAAATATTCTTTGAAATGAAATTACAAGTTTAACTAAATAAATATTATTATATTTGAAAACTCATCACAATTACTAGTTTCAAAAGTATATGGAACAATAAACTCATGGACAACACTTAAAGAAGTTGTACCTTTTAGCATGTATATCGGGATTCAGATAATAATTCTGAAATATATTTGATACACGGTAACTTTTATTGAAGACACACGTGTGTACCCAAGTGTGAACAAAATTGCCTCTGTCTCCTTCAAAAAAAAAAAAACACTATCGATATCAACGACTTTCCACTTCCTTAAGTTTTGCCTATGAGTATATATATATATTTTTGAATATAAATTCAATATTTATCTATGTAAAAATCTTATTAAATATTAGAGGTTTGTTCAAGTTATTCAGGAACAGTTGGATTCCTAGTTGCTCTTATAAGTTGAAAAATGGCCATGAGTTAAGAATTAATCATTCTAGACGACAGAACAAAAAAAAGAAAGTTTTAAAAAAATATATTATAAGGTTGTCTCAAAAGTTCGTTGTTTCTTAAAACGTTGTTTTTCTTTTTGGCGAATAATATTATTACGCGCGGCAAATACATAATAATGATTACCATGAACATAATAATACAATTACTTAATCTACTTATATAATTGCCTTATTCTGTCTGTGTGAAGTTCACTGTGTGAAGTTCACGGATAGATTTTGGTCAGAATGGATAAAATAAAAAAAGTGTCAAGGGATGGGAATCGAACCCACGACCTTCCGCTTACCGGGCAGATGCCATGACCACTAGGCTACCCTGGACATATTTTTCCGTTCATAAAGTTAATATATGATGCCAATATATATATATATAATGATTGTATAAACGAATGCAAGACAAAATCACCGCGAATGTTTCTTTTTTTTTTAAGGCAATTATCGTTTTGCACAATTACTTATACACATCCATGGGGCCAATTTATAATTGTAACGAATAGTATTTGAATTAAAACGTTTTTAAAATATATACGCACTCGGGTAAAACCCGGGCGTTGCCCGGGCCATTCGTCTAGTACATAATAAAAAGACATTATACATAACGGCGAATAATATTGGTATTTCAATTTTTTTGCAAGTATATACGACCTTTTGAGGCAACATTGTACAAAATATTTCTGCGAATTGGAAAGATCTTTGGACTTCGAGGTGGATGATATTTTGAATAAAATAATTATTTAAGGGTATGTATACGTTTGTGTGTAAAATAGAGAATATTTATATCAATAATAGCCTAAATCTATATATACATATGAATTAAAGGACCATAATAGATAATAACATTTAATGAGTCTTTTTTATATTGTAAATATATTTATAATTATTTATTATAATTAATGACAGTATGTAAAAATAAACATACTGACTGCAATAATATGTTATAATCTTCTGGTTCATAATTATTGGCTTTTATATAATTGAGAAAAATGATCTTTTCAAATAAAAAATGAAATAAAAAATTCACCATACTTTTTTAAAATCACAACTTGTCATTTTAAAAGCTTTATAAAATAAATAAGCTTTCTCAAGAACAAATATGGACTGGTAAAAACATTTTTGTCATCGTTTGACAAAACGTCTATTTTAATAAATCAATATGTGTCAAAACATTTTACACTATTCGAAATAGACAGGAAAGAGAGAATATATTAAAGTCAAACATAAAGACAAACATTTGATATTTGAAAACATAAATAGAGAATTAGAAAAAAGATTTTAACATTTTCAGTGTTTGTAGCACACATTTATTTGAATAGATTATATTAGGTGATGGAGTTACATGAATAACGATATTTGCATATCAAAGAAAAGCTGTCAACTGAGCCTTTTCAAATATTATTTGCATATTTCTTATTCTTCTTACAGAGATGCCTCATTAATTCGGTCTTTCAAGATATTGACCAAAAATATTAGAATAAAGGTAAAACTAATTCATCTATCTTTATCTCCTTATCATAAAATGTATTTAGTTATCATATAAGGGGTTATTTATTATACCACAATTAAAAATATAATATATATACTTTGAAAATAAGGCAATCCATAAATAAATCTTTAATTAAAAAGGCATATATTGTATCAAAATATCATTTATTTTACCAATATTTCAGTTGGCTGAACGCCAACCTTTATCAAGGTGTTATAACATATTTAATGTGACAATTGACAATTAAAACATTTTTATTGACAACTCGGTCAATATTTACATTATGAAGAGATTAGGAAAGGATTATTTACAATGATGATGATGTTCTACCCCACCAACAACCAGGTTGTTGACACACATTAAATATGTTATAATACCTTGATAAAGGTTGGCGTTCAGCCAACTGAAATATTCGTAAAATAAATGATATTTTGATCCAATATATGCCTTTTTAATTAAAAAAAATATATATATATATATGTGTTAAAAATAATGAAGGCATATCCTGACCAGGAGCACATGAGCTTTTTATATGGCAGAGCGCCATCTAGTGGAACAGAAATCAACTAACACATTGATTTAACCTGTTTCCTGATATTTATCTAACCCATTTTCTTGATAAATCAAGAAAAGTGATCCACGAACGCGTTTCGAGCTGTTATGCGCTCATCAGCGTGGAGCAGGCTGTATCATTGCGATCAAAAATATTTTTGGTCCCAGAGGCTTGTTGAGGCTTGAAATAAAAAAGTACATGTGCTCCTGGTCAGGATATGCCTTCATTATTTTTAATATCAACACCTGATCTTTTAAATATTTTTCTATTGTTTTTCATATATATGTATGTATAAAACTATATATTAATGCTAATGATTAATCATATAACAGTCAAATTCTATCAGTTAGTTTATATATGGGTCAAAATCCCAAAGATAGATATGATTATTATGATTAATAATAATGATATAATTTGGTGTGTGTGGGTCTTAATATATAATGTGTATGCATGGACAAAACCTAAGGAAGTTGCACCTTTTAACATGTATATAGGGATTTAGATAAGGCTGGTCATTAAGGCATCCTGAAAAATAATGAAACGGGTAGTTAAAGCCAGAAGTGCGTGAGGACGTAATATATATATAATATATATATATATATATTATATAATCTAAAAATGCAAATATTTTATTTCATTTTAAAAACATATATTTTATTTTTCATTCATTGACTGTTATACATTTTTGACCATATATTCAAAATAATAGCACTTTTAATTATTGTTGTTGTAAATATGTAAAGTGAACCCTACCTTTTCTAATGAAAATCACGAATATAGAATTCATTTTCTAAATTTTATATTACTGTGATATAAATAATTTTATGTATATTTTTACTTCAAGAGATTCAAAATAAAAATCTGCTTGAAAGGTAAATAATAATTTTTATTTTTCCACGACTGCACCTCTTTTCAACAATCAAACACACAAAAAATTTCTAATCTATAACATAAGTCGACAGGATTTACCTAGTTTTTATTAAATTTTCTAACAATTTATCTGAAACTTGTAACAAAATGGCAAAAACAAAAAAAGAAAAAGATGCTGAATTTACATACCAAGCGATGCCAGCATTTGTAAAATATCATAATAGTCTAAATATTAAAACGTGGATTACAAATTTTGAAAGAAAGAGTGACTCCTACGGGTTGGATCACGGTTGGAAGGTGCTGCACCTATCAGACTACCTACAGGATGAGGCCTTGACCTATTATTTCGAAAGCCTCTGCAACATCGAAGACTGGAGTAAATTAAAAGAAAGCCTAATAATCAGGTTCCAGAAGGTCAAATTGACGCCCTTGGTGGAAATGATGAGGATCACCCAAGAGGAACAGGAAACAGTCACTCAATACTTTCACAGAAAGATGCAGCTGATAAACAATGTTGAGTTGAACCTCACCTCCATAGTGGAGCTATTAAATGAGGGAGTAAAAACAAAATACAAGCCCTACCTGGCTACAATAGACGCAGTGCAGCCCTCGGAGTGGCTAACCATGGCCATAAAAGTTGAAAATAGCTTAACGGGATCTGGAACGCCGGTGGAAAAGGGCCGTCTCCAGACTTTGAATCCAGCGCTTCACCCATCGCCTAGACCTGCCGGATATTATGGTAACTCGCAAGTGCAGAGACCGCCAATGCCTTGCCGAATTTGCGAACGGCTGGGATTGGAGCTTCAATGGCACTACCACTCAGTGTGCCCATACCAGCGCCCAACAGCTTCCAGATCTCCGGCCACTCCCCGTGTCCAGCGCCCAAAAGCTTCCAGATCCTTCTCTTCAGCCAGTCCCCACTCCTACCAAGCCGCAGCTTCTAGTTCCTTCCCTCCACCCACTCCCCATGACTACCAACCGACAGTTCCTAGTGCCTCTTCACCCGATTCTCCCAGGTACTGCCCACTGAAGAATACTACCCCAAAGCCCATAAACCCAGGTAGAACTTTATTATTATTCTCAGTACTCATAAATCAAGTATCCTTACCCTGTGTACTTGATACTGCATCATCAATATCCATTATCCCATTAAAATACTTAAATTATATTCATTATAAAATGTTAGATAATTCCCCAAAAGACAAAATAGGTCAGGTAGAAGGATTTAGTTATCCATTATACAAAATATTAGTTAGGCTTAGCTTAGGTAAAATTACAAAATATCAAGAAATGTTTGTTTGTGATACTCCAATAGAATATATTATTTTAGGTTTACCAATATTTTATAAATTTAGATTACAAATAGATTTCTCAAAAAACCTTCTTTTTCAAAATTATAAATTCTTGTATTCCTTTAATCCAAAAACTGATGACCAAAAGTCATATGCTACCACCCTATGTATTCCAGACCCATACTATGTTAGAAATTCATCTCTTCTAAATATTAACCCATTGTATAATTTTAATTCTTTTGATATACCAAATACATATGTTAAACATATAGATCATAATTCAAATCCCATTATTGATTCTAACTCATATCACAGTATGCAAATTCCATGCCCTATTGTCAATTATAACTCATATCTAGACCTTAGTAACTTAGATATTAACCCAAATTTCTCAATTCAAACAATTTTAAATATTTTGCACAAATATAAGAATGTTTTCTCTAAACACAATTTTGATATAGGATGCATAAGAACTAACCCAATTTGCATATCTCTTTCAGATAATATTCCCATAGCACAAAAGCCATATAGGACATCTTTTTACAATAATGCTGAAATACAAAAACAAATAATTGAATTATTAAAGTATGGAATTATTAGGCCCTCATCTAGCCCCTATAGTTCTCCTGCATTATTAGTGAATAAGAAATCTGATACCCCAAATCACCCCACAAGACTCTGTATAGATTATAGGAAAATTAATCAAAAAACAGTTCCAAAACATTTGTACATTATGTAAATACGCTTTTCATTTTTTTTATTCTTACGCCTTAAGCCAGGCAGTGCTTTTACCAAATTATGTTTATTATATAATCCTAAAGCTCAATTAAAACAATCTCATATCAAAACAATTTCATTATTTTACTTTTCAAGATTATAGCCACGACTGCATCACCAATACCATATCAGTTCTTAACATACCACCATCACCATAGCATAATCATCAATATGATCCAAAACAACAGAAATCTTATCTTATTTTTTTTATAATATAATATATATATATGTGGTTGTGCGCCTGCTCGAGGGTGAACATCTCGTCCGTGAAGAAAATGAGCTTCCCTAGCTGACCATTGGCCCCAGGCTTGAATTGTCGACATCTATCCAGCCGTTAGCGCTTGTTACCATCCGTGAGAAGCTGATGTTTTTGAGGCTTGTACACCTTCAGGTTCAGTTCTTTTTTCGCTATTGTACCGACGACTCACATATGCCGGTCTCACGGGAGATATTTCTCATAGACACCCTCGAATTTCGTTGAAGTCGCCTTTTTATATATATTAAAATGGCAAGATGCGCACATTTCCTAAATGGATAAACGAATAAACCAGATTTGTCAACGTACGATACATTAGCCTAGTTCTCTCAAAATGGTGTCCAACTATTATTCCGCCGGATTGGATGAAAGGATTAAATTAAATGACGCGAGCGTGGCAGGTTATTGCCTTCCTCATGGCTGCCATTTAAAGCGATGTGAGAGCCATTTACTTTACTGGAAACCTCTTCTACTCAGTTCCGAGGATCCCGTGATACTTTCTTCATTAATTCTTGTAATATTTATAATACAATATAATTATATTGTATTATAAATTACTTTATATAATATTTACGAACGAAAAATATGTTCAGGGTGGCCTAGTGCACATGGCATCTACCCGGTAAGCGGAACACTGTGGGTTCGATTCCCATCCCTGGAGGCTTTTATTTTTCGTTCATCATTGCTCTTCACAATTTATCCTTTAATGCTTCATCCCTAAGGTTGGAAATAATCGTTGATTCTCCTTGGAATAGGTTTCGATTTTTCGTGCAAAAGAAACACATGCGGGATAATTTTCAAATGTCGTTCATATAATATTTCCTAAATAGTCATATTAAAGCTCCAAACCTATCATTCACAAGAAAAATCATTATTTTTTTGCTTATCCCTAGTACACATGGTACAGGCTATGATAATCATGGTAGGTAGAAGTAGGCGACTGCTTTTACTGTAAGTGCACCACATGTCTACACATGTGAAAAGCAGTTCGACTTTGCACTTAAAAATGTGCCTGATCCCTGTTTGGTTATACTTGCAATCGCTGGTCGGGATGGACTTTTGCAAGAATCGGGGGCCATTGGAGCACTTTATTTTTGATCAGAAAAAAAGTGCCTAATGCGAGAATCGAACCCAGGTCGTAACGGTCGAAAACCAACGGTTTAGACCATCCTTCCACCTATCCCCCGAAAAATCATCATAATCATCAACAACAACAATGGCTTTATTTAGAGATTTTGATCTTATACAGATTCTCCAATCAGAAATATAGGGTACATGAAGGAATAACAGTAAGAGCAACAGTAATAAGCAATGTTATGCATAATGTATCAAATAAGGGAAAAAAAGAAAGAAAGAGCTAAGCATAAGCTTATATACAAGCAGTCGAGAACAAGCAGTTATTTTTCTTAAAGAACAAAAATAAGTAGAATTGATGAAATATACATAATCATCAGTCATCTATACAGTTTTATAGATGGATGGATTAAGGGTAGAGGATTGTATAAAGTCAGAATATAAAGTCTTAGAGGTTAATTAATTTGTTCATTCACCTAATTGTTCAGTAGAAGCCACCGGATTCTTTAAGTTACTTCGAATATGAGTTTCACAAGACAAATAAATAAATAATATAATACCAGACCATAGCCTTTACTGTATCATTGACAGTTTATGGTGAAACACAAAAGATCTTAGGCCAATCCAAAAACAGTGATACAATGTTCATAATCTACTGATTCCCGTATTTTCTAGACCAGAGGTCGGCAAAATTTTGAGTCGGAAGAATAAAAAATTACAATTTACAAACTTTCAAAGTTTTTAAAGAGCCACAGATATTTTTTCTTGCCAACAATAATTAGTACTCGCATAAATAATATTTACGTAGGGAACTATATAAAGAGCCGCAACTTCACATCCAAAGAGTCGCATGTGGCTCGCTAGCCAAAGTTTGTCAACCCCTGCTCTAGACTAATCTGACTAAAAAGTGATCGTCAACATCAGCACATCTATCTTTGGATGAAGATTGACTGACAATGAACATTTTTTGTCCATTAGTAAACAGGCTCTCTGAAAAAAGAGCCAAATCTACATGCAGATTGAAGATGAATGCAATTCATACTTAGCTGCATGTTATATGTTAATTCTTTCGCTTTCAGACGAGTTATCATTTGTTATTAACCAGTGCTGATAACATAGAAGTTAACCTGCTCCAGAGATTCTGGGATTTTATTTTTCAAAACTAAGTTTTATCCAATAAAAAATATATAAATTGTTGCACCAAGTTGCAATTTTGAAGGGTCATCGACCTTGGTTTCCTCCTTATTGGTGTTATACACCGAGCGGGTTTCCATACTCAAAGCAAATAAAAAAAGTAAATAAAAGTAAATTACCTTTTAAAGTTATTGTGTTTATTTATTCGTTGTCTTCCTCGTAGTTGGTGATCCTGAGTCTTTGTCTAGATTCTTTCCCTCTCTTCAATGAAATTGAAGATTGAAAATTGGAATGAAACTATAAAAAGGAACGATACCATAGTATATAATCTGTTTTAAATA
The DNA here is from genome assembly GCA_030710605.1 of Cordylochernes scorpioides. Classification (NCBI taxonomy): domain Eukaryota; kingdom Metazoa; phylum Arthropoda; class Arachnida; order Pseudoscorpiones; family Chernetidae; genus Cordylochernes; species Cordylochernes scorpioides. The sequence goes on from CP092867.1 coordinate 30,757,605, forward strand.
AATATTAAATATCATGAAATATTTTTAATAAATGTAGGGCGCATTAAAATTGATGCAACAATATATATAAATAAAAGTCAAAACCACATAGGTATTTTCAATTAGGTAATAGCGTTTACTTCCCCTGATACCATTAAATACAATTAAACTGTAATGATGATAGATTGAATCAGAAGAGAATACATTTTGGATATTAGATCACTTGCAAACGTGTTATAGGCTTTTGAGGAAAGGCTTCATAATCCCACGTTAGCGTGTGAATGGCCTCAGAGGAAAGGCATCACATACAGGCGTATGGTCGGCAGTAAGAGTATTCTATCAGTAAACGAATAATTTATAATAAGTAGGTCTTGGCCGTATTTGTTATGTGTGTGAATTTTATAAATATAAACATACATTATTAATTATCTTAAAGATAGAGGCTGCCTGGCCAGCATTCATAGTTATTCAAATTAAAGATACTTCGGCGAGTAAATCTTTTTTATTATCTCGACAAAAAATATTTTGTCCTCAGCTGCAAGTTAGTCTTGCAGTCTCAGAATAATTTTTAACGCTTTGCAAAATGTTTTAATTTTTGTTCGTTCCTGACGAGGACAAAAGATTTTTGTCGAAACGTCGAGACAATAAAAAGATTTACTGGCCGAAGTATCTTTAATTTGAAGAAATACATTACTAAATTGATCCTCTTCGTGGTCCCTCCAGAACCCTTGGAATAGTCGACCAAATTCTGGTTCGTTTCCAAGATGACTAACATGGCAACGGCTCCCATTTTCCATTGAAGAGCAAATATTCTTATGCCCAGCAATGGCCGCAGCCTTGTAGAAAATTGACATGGATCCAGAGCAGCAGCTTTACACACCCAAGATAGTGGACATTGCGACTGCTGTGATAGATATATGTAGAGATGTAAGAGAACATATGAGGCTCTTCATTGGACACGACAACAACAACAATTCAATTAACACTAGTCTTATACAAGTATTATGTATATAATACTCCTTGCAGTTTCATCAAATTATTCTTCAGATATCTCTGGATTCTTATTATGTTATTAGGTTTATTATGTGTATTATGCCTGCCAAGAAGTTCTCCTCTACGTGGCGGGCGGGAGAAGCAGCATAAGTAAGGGACTGCCCTATAGGGCGAAGTACGGTGGGGACTTTGTGAGCTGCTACGGTAACCGTGAACAGGGAACTCTGAAATGTGGCTGACAAACGGGGCAATGGCACCCCTCTTTCCATGGAGCAACAAAATCCATGGACAAGACACCACCATGTGTATATTATGTTATTAGGTTTTATAGGGATTTTCTCGAAGATAAAAAAGAAGTCCCATTGTTTACATCATGAAATTTGTTGCAAAATGAGCGCCTCACAAATCTCTCAATGACTAAAATTTTTAAAAAGGTATGGGAAATCACAAAATTTAATTAAACAAACACAATAGCGAAGATCTCTGAAAACTTGAACAGCTAGAATTTATCTCGAGATAGACTTTTTCATTACTATACGAAAGAGGGTAAGTATATTAATGATTATATAATGGCATATAGTGTCTCAAGCTATTTTTAACGAATATTTTATAGTAATTAAGCTGATGTTTAATCTTTAAGTGTTGAGATGGCTACAATGGTGAACCTTCTTTAAAAATAACATTATCAAAAGAACGATGTCTTACACACATTCCTGAGTAAATTGAAACACATATTAAGCTATTCATAATTAATGTTTTACACCAGTTCTTAGGAATTTCGATAAAATTTCAATTTAGCCATTTTAGATAATAGAGATTCCATGTCGCTCAGATAATAACTTATGAAGATAATAATAAAAACAAGTTTGTTTGAGACCACCGAGGCATCTAGTTTCTTATATATCTGTCGATAATATTCCAAGAACCCTTCGCTCATGTGGTCACTCTCTAGCTGATTCCAGTGATGATTGATAGATGTCCCATGGAGATCCCTGACTAGGAGGTTTGTAGAGTTACTTGACGATATTGCAGATAGCTCAATGTGGGATATATGTGGGATTGCCTAACCCGAAGATGGTACGCCTGTAGCCAGGGCTACACCTTGTAATCTTTGTTAAGTCCCCAGAATGTGAGGGCTGATGCTCTATGCAGCACCAAGCAACCTGTGGTAGGTTTATCACGCTCTCTTTTATACTCAGACTTCTGTGGGGCTGACCAGACAGCTCAGGAGTGTCTCGGAAATGTATCTGTCTTGGCCTAGTTGCCTCCCTGTCCTCTTATAAAACCTTGGTCCAACCTACCCTACGCTCCAATAAGGCTATAGTAGTACAGTTTCCCACAGTATTTCTAACATTTTTGTGAAATTCTGGTCACTTCTCTCAAAAAGCTTAATATTCTTTTTTATTAAAACATAATGCATATCGCCATTTATCTGTTTAAAATTATTTTCAACTGATCGGAGCAAAAAAAAAAATCTATATTTTTGCAAAATTACTAAATATGATTTTTCTCGATGATTAAAAAAAATCCTGAAAATACAAGAAGAAAAAAAAAATACACTCGTGAACAAAACATAAGGAAGTGGAAAGTTTTTTTATGTCGCCGGTCGTATGTTTTATTTTTTTAAGGAGAGAGAGAGTCAATTCAAACGCAGCTGTTAATGTAAACAAAATTGACTCTGTCTCCTTTAAAAAAATGATACAAGGGATTATTTTATTGGATTGTGTGAAGTTATTAAGGTGAAAAAACATCAGACTCTTCCGGGATAGGTTTCTTTAAAAAATATATTTAATATGATTCTCTCTCTAGCTTTCGGGTTTGAAAGTCTTTCTACAAAAGAACACGATAAATAATATTGAAAAAAGAGTAAATTTATTAAGTACTAAGCCATGTAATGTGTTGGATCAATGTAAGAATAAAAACGTAAACGTCTCAATCAATAAACGATGGCTGTTTCTAAACACCCGCTGTCAATAATATCGTTTATCCCACATATATCGAACGACAACATTTTTGTTCACACATTCTCCAATCACCGTCTTATTCGCGGTTTTTGTGAAAAAATCTGTAAAATTGCTTAAAAGAAGATTAAAGAGAAAGATAAAAAAAAGTCGTTAATGATCAAAATTTACCTCATTGTTTGTTATATTTTAATTAGAGGCTTTAAAATGTTTTTTTTTTAAACGATGGTGTGCATTAATTAAGAGAATTTAAGGTATTTTAACTGATTTTTTTCTATTTTCTTTTGGCATGCGTTAGAAATTGAAACAGATTAAATTGAAGAATATTTGCCATGTAGTTACCAAAAGTCGAACTTGACTTGAAGGACGCTAACAATAACAAACAAAAACAAAAACAAGCAACGACAAACAGAACAAAAGAAAACTACGAACACAGCAAAACAACAACAAGACACACTAAAAATAAAAATAAATATATACAGCAAAAAACAACAACAAGTTGAATAGAAGAATATTTATTCATATGGTCACCAAAATTCGAACTCATCTTGATGGGCGCTAACAATAAAACAACAACAACAACAAAAAAAAAACAACGACAACAACACAGACTAACACAACAAACAATAAACAGTAACAAAAAACTAAAACAACAAACAACACACAAACGCAACAACCAACAAGAACTTCCAATCTCCATTTTAGGAAGCCTATATCTCGATATAAATTAGCACTTCAGAGCAGGTTTACATGTATGATACTGTAATGTATGGGGATTGAGTATAAATCGAATGAAGAATGTTTAATCCACTGACTTTCAGTTTTAAATAGAAAAAGCATAGTGATAGTAGACAAAGAGAAATACATAATCTATACAACTAACTTTTTCCGACCAATTCTGCTACAGAGTTTCCAAGCCTGACTGAGAAAAAGGAAGGGAAGATGAGATAGATATTTTTTAAGAACCTAAGCTTAGTCGGTCGGGTTGAAAGAACTCTGTAACTGTCTTCTTTTTGGATTAGGAAGGCGCTGTGGTTATCCGTGAGTTAGCTGCAAAGGCTTCCATGTCAAAAAATGTCCCAAATAACAGGCAAAAATCAAAATTTCGCCAGTCTTCTGATACTACGAATATTGTGTCGTTCTATTTAAATTTGCTCAAATAGTAGAAGTTTAAAAGTGCATTTACAGAAATAGCGTTTAGGGGGCTATATGAATATATATTGTTCTTTCTTGAATGGGCGGTTTTATGCATAGTAGGACTTGTTGGTTTTGGCTCTACATTTAGGCGTTACTTGCCTCTCGAAGTACGATGCAGCTGTTGAAGATTGTCTGGCCCTACCCCACCATGCACATCCAGCTTCCGATTGAGAGCCTTGCATAGCTTGTAGATTCAGCAATCTGTGCTGGTCCACCGGTACTGGTCGTACCGCTTCAACAGACTTCTCTATCAGGAGGCTTTCAACATCATTTGACAGCCATCCGACATACATAGCTGGCTCTTCGGTCAAAGGCAGGATGACATTGTTTTCCTCACATAGCCCCCAAGGTATCTATCTATACATTTTATTTACCATAGGATGAGAGGAGTTCACTAAGAATTCTGATTGTTTGTAAGAGGACTATTTGTTGATGGGGGTGCATCCTCGATTGTACATATTTGAATACAGTCTTTTTCATTCTCTCTTTTTTACTGTATCTTCGTATGTTTTTAACATTCACGAATATAAAAGAAATTGTTATAAATATGAACTATTTAAAAAGTGTTCAAATTGATAATAGAATATGTTTCTTAAGCTTTTTTACCACACACAAATGTAGATATTGACGTAAGAAACGACAGTTGGGAGAATCAACAAATAGAATCGTTTCGAAATCCTTTACTTTCATTTAGAAAAGCCGGAGGAAATGGTTTCCCAGAAAATCAATGCGGGATGATTAATCAAGATGCCCCACACCTTCCGGAGTATTGGGATAATCTTAGCAACCTTCTCTAAACTCCCCATGTGGGGTAAAAATAGAATTAAGATGTGTCTTCTTTCTCTTCCCTTTTTTAAACTCTAGATTCGCCTATGTAAGGTTAAAATAGAATTAAGATGTGTCTTCTTTCCTTTATTTAAACTCTAGATACGACCATGTGGGGTAAAAATAGAATTAAGATGTGACTTCTTTCCTTTATTTAAACTCTAGATACGACCATTTGGGGTAAAAATATAATTAAGATGTGTCTTCTTTCCTTTATTTAAACTCTAGATACAACCATGTGGGGTAAAAATAGAATTAAGATGTGACTTCTTTCCTTTATTTAAACTCTAGATACGACCATGTGGGGTAAAAATAGAAGTGCGATGTCTTCTTTCCTTTATTTAAACTCTAGATACGACCATGTGGGGTGAAAATATAATTAAGATGTGTCTTCTTTCCTTTATTTAAACTCTAGATACGACCATGTGGGGTAAAAATAGAATTAAGATGTGACTTCTTTCCTTTATTTAAACTCTAGATACGACCATGTGGGGTAAAAATAGAATTAAAATGTGTCTTCTTTCCTTTATTTAAACTCTAGATACGACCATGTGGGGTAAAAATATAATTAAGATGTGTCTTCTTTCCTTTATTTAAACTCTAGATACAACCATGTGGGGTAAAAATATAATTAATATGTGTCTTCTTTCCTTTATTTAAACTCTAGATACGACCATGTGGGGTAAAAATAGAAGTGCGATGTCTTCTTTCCTTTATTTAAACTCTAGATACGACCATGTGGGGTAAAAATATAATTAAGATGTGTCTTCTTTCCTTTATTTAAACTCTAGATACGACCATGTGGGGTAAAAATAGAAGTGCGATGTCTTCTTTCCTTTATTTAAACTCTAGATACGACCATGTGGGGTAAAAATATAATTAAGATGTGTCTTCTTTCCTTTATTTAAACTCTAGATACGACCATGTGGAGTAAAAATAGAAGTGCGATGTCTTCTTTCCTTTATTTAAACTCTAGATACGACCATGTGGGGTAAAATATAATTAAGATGTGTCTTCTTTCCTTTATTTAAACTCTAGATACGACCATGTGGGGTAAAAATAGAAGTGCGATGTCTTCTTTCCTTTATTTAAACTCTAGATACGACCATGTGGGGTAAAAATAGAAGTGCGATGTCTTCTTTCCTTTATTTAAACTCTAGATACGACCATGTGGGGTAAAATAGAAGTGCGATGTCTTCTTTCTCTCTCATTTATTTAAACTCTAGATACGACCATGTGGGGTAAAAATAGAAGTGCGATGTCTTATTTCCTTTATTTGAACTCTAGATACGACCATGTGGGGTAAAAATAGAAGAGCGATGTCTTCTTTCCTTTATTTAAACTCTAGATATGACCATGTGGGGTAAAATAGAAGTGCGATGTCTTCTTTCTCTCTCATTTATTTAAACTCTAGATACGACCATGTGGGGTAAAAATAGAAGTGCGATGTCTTCTTTCTCTCTCATTTATTTAAACTCTAGATACGACCATGTGGGGTAAAAATAGAATTAAAATGTGTCTTCTTTCCTTTATTTAAACTCTAGATACGAACATGTGGGGTAAAAATATAATTAAGATGTGTCTTCTTTCCTTTATTTAAACTCTAGATACAACCATGTGGGGTAAAAATATAATTAATATGTGTCTTCTTTCCTTTATTTAAACTCTAGATACGACCATGTGGGGTAAAAAATAGAAGTGCGATGTCTTCTTTCCTTTATTTAAACTCTAGATACGACCATGTGGGGTAAAAATATAATTAAGATGTGTCTTCTTTCCTTTATTTAAACTCTAGATACGACCATGTGGGGTAAAAATAGAAGTGCGATGTCTTCTTTCCTTTATTTAAACTCTAGATACGACCATGTGGGGTAAAAATATAATTAAGATGTGTCTTCTTTCCTTTATTTAAATTCTAGATACGGCCATGTGGGGTAAAAATAGAAGTGCGATGTCTTCTTTCCTTTATTTAAACTCTAGATACGACCATGTGGGGTAAAAATATAATTAAGATGTGTCTTCTTTCCTTTATTTAAACTCTAGATACGACCATGTGGAGTAAAAATAGAAGTGCGATGTCTTCTTTCCTTTATTTAAACTCTAGATACGACCATGTGGGGTAAAATATAATTAAGATGTGTCTTCTTTCCTTTATTTAAACTCTAGATACGACCATGTGGGGTAAAATATAATTAAGATGTGTCTTCTTTCCTTTATTTAAACTCTAGATACGACCATGTGGGGTAAAAATAGAAGTGCGATGTCTTCTTTTCTTTATTTAAACTCTAGATATGACCATGTGGGGTAAAATAGAAGTGCGATGTCTTCTTTCTCTCTCATTTATTTAAACTCTAGATACGACCATGTGGGGTAAAAATAGAAGTGCGATGTCTTATTTCCTTTATTTGAACTCTAGATACGACCATGTGGGGTAAAAATAGAAGAGCGATGTCTTCTTTCCTTCATTTAAACTCTAGATATGACCATGTGGGGTAAAATAGAAGTGCGATGTCTTCTTTCTCTCTCATTTATTTAAACTCTAGATACGACCATGTGGGGTAAAAATAGAAGTGCGATGTCTTCTTTCCTTTATTTGAACTCTAGATACGACCATGTGGGGTAAAAATAGAATTAAAATGTGTCTTCTTTCCTTTATTTAAACTCTAGATACGACCATGTGGGGTAAAAATAGAATTAAGATGTGTCTTCTTTCCTTTATTTAAACTCTAGATACGACCATGTGGGGTAAAAATAGAATTAAGATGTGTCTTCTTTCCTTTATTTAATCTCTAGATACGACCATGTGAGGTAAAAATAGAATTACGATGCGTCTTCTTTCTCTTTCCTTTTTTAAACTCTAGATCCGCCTATGTGAGGTAAAAATAGAATTAAGATGTGTCTTCTTTCTCTTTCCTTTTTTAAACTCTAGATACGACCATGTGGGGTAAAAATAGAATTAAGATGTGCCTTCTTTCCTTCATTTAAACTCTAGAACTGACCATGTGAGATAAAAATAGAATTAAGATGTGTCTTTTTTTCTTCCCTTTATTTAAACTCTAGATCCGCCTATGTGAGGTTAAAAAGATATGAGACCTACATTTCCCACTTTCACTTCATACTCTAAACGCTATTGATTGATATAAAAATAGAAGCCTTCTTCTTTCTACTTACCACATGTACACATAGTACAGGCCATGAATAAACATGGATAGATCCACCTTTGTGAAGTAAAAATATATACTCGTAAGACTTATATTTCCTTCTTTCACTTCAAATTCTAGGAGCTATTATTTGAGATAAAGTAGAAGTATTAAGACTTCCTTATTTTCTACCTATCACAAGTACACGTGTTAGAGGAAATGATAAACATGGTAAGTAGCTAGCTAGTGTATTTTTATAGTAAATTTCAATGTACACGCATGTAGAAAGCATTTTCACTTACAAAGTGACACTTCATTTGTTTCTTTTCAAACTCCAGAAAATTTGACGTCTCTCAATTTAGATTTACGAAAGGAAGTCGGTGAAGGAATGGTATTGTTGCATCAATTTTAATGCGCCCTACATTTATTCAAATATTCTATGATATTTAATATTTATTCAAAACAGATTATTTAAATTATCATAATTCCTTTTTATAGTTTCATTCCTTTTGTAATATTTTATTGTACATATATCTTGATTGGCTATTGGAGCGAGAGAGTTATAATAAACCGTCAAATTTTGAAAACCACGACACGGGATCGAATTCTTCATGGTCCACTTTTTTACCTAATAAAATATTTGTCAATTAACTCCGATTCTTACAAAAGTCTAACACCACTAATGAGTGCATATAACCAAACGAGGCTATGGTACACTGTTAAGTGAAAAAGTCGAACTGCTTTCCACATGCGGAGACATATGGTGTACTTACTGTAAAATCAGTTGCCAACTAACTACCCACCATGGTGATTATGGCCTGTATCTCATGTACTGGGACGTCTAAGACTCGGAAACAAATATCGCATTGGGCACTTTAAAAAAAAATTGCTTCAATCACTCCAATAAAAAAAGAAGTACGTAATCTTTCTTTCTTTACGATGACCTGAGATTGTAAATTGAAAACAGCGAAATCCTTTCATGAGTTCTTTAAATTGTAAATTGATTTTTGTGAGATCAAAATAAAAGTATGAAGTCTCTTTCTTTTAAATTCTTGATTCGATGATTTGACGCTAAACATCTAAAATGTTTACATCTAAAATCTTGATATTCTATTATCTAGAGGAAAGATAAAAAGAGAAAACAAAACGATTTTTTTCTTTTCAATTTTTTACTATAGGAAATTTTTCGAATGGTAATCGCTCAACCGTTCCAATAAATACTCAAGGGGCTGGCATTTTTCTTCTGAATGAATTTATTGTTTTATATATTCCCCCCAAAAATACTCTTAGACTCTAATATTTTTAAACTTCTCACATTAACGATAAAATTCTTTAACAAATATATGTTTGAATTTATTTTGGTAAATATATTATTATATTACAAAAGGTATAAGACGCCTCAATTCTTTTTATTGATTGTACAAAGTAGCTTTCGGACAAGTCCTTTCTCAGCAAACTGAAACCTAAAAAGGTAATGGAGAAAGATAAATCTATGCAAATATAGGATATATTATTATATATTTTTAATTAAAAAGACATATATATGTAAAACGACATTTGAAAACCATCCCGCATGTGTTTCTTTTCAACGAAATATCTAAATTTATTTTAAGGAGAAATAACGAATATCTCTAACCTTTGCAATGAGGTATGAAAGTATGAATTGTGAAGAGTAATGATAAACGGAAAAATAAAAGTGTCCAGGGATGGGAATCGAACCTACAGTGTTCCGCTTACCGGGCAGATGCCATGTCCACCAATATTTCAGTTGTCTGAACGCCAACCTTTTTCAAGGTATTATAACATGTTAATGTGTGTCAACAACAAAATCAGCGCCATATTATTATATTCAGTAGAACCTCCCTTTAGCGGACACCTCTCCACAAAGAACAGTTTTCATTTGCAAAATTATCATTTTTTACAATTTAAAAACTCTCCGGTAAGAAGACACCTCTATCTAAAGGACACTTTAGCTCTGCAATCAGGTGTTCTTTACAGGGAGGTTCTACTGTATACAATATAACTTAATAAGTACACCTATCCCCCGATTTACACGGTACTTTTTTTACACGTTTTCGCTTTTACACGGTTTTCCAAATAACTTTTTGTTTGCTTTTATCGCACTATACCAAATGCTACTGTGATTGAACACATGCGCTGTGTACACATCTCACGAATAATCCCGATATTATGTGCTGACTCATATTTTAAATTGTCAATGCATTTTATTTTTATTTCTGTGTACACCTATCCCCCGATTTACACGTTTTTCTCAGGAACGTATCTACCGTGTAAATCGGGGGATAGGTGTATTTTAATTTTTAAATTTTTATGGAGAAATATTTTATTTTTTATATATTTATTATCAAATAAGACGCGATTTTCCCACACGGGATGCTTACGTCAAGAAACAACACTAAACTTAGATACTTTATTACATAAACTATTGAATAATTACATGGTTTGAGTAGAGTTTAAAGAATAAAAGAAAGGAAAGAACACTATAATCATGATTGAATTTATAACCAACAAATGAAACAAACACAAATAAATATACCTAGTTTGGCAATTACGGTTTTTTTACCAAGAGAGAAAAAATCATAGATATATCATAGAAATATTTTATTGTATTTCTCTAAAACATAATCGTACATACCTTTGATGCCATAAATGTTTGATTTTTTTATGGTGTGCACCATCATCTACTCTGTGAAATTCTCATAATGGGAAGTCGGTGGACAAGTGATAGATTTTTCGTTGATTCTCGACCACCAAGACTCGGGATTAAATCCCACATTGGGAACTTTTATAAAAAAAAAACCTGCTTCAATGACCCCGATCCTTGCAAAAGTCTTACACCACTAATGAGTGCATTTAACACCAAACGAGGTTCTGATACACTTGTGAATACAGAAGTTGAACTATCTTCTACATGTGTAAACATGTGTGGAATTTACAGTAAAATCTGTCACCAACTACTACCCAACCATGATTATCATAGACTGTACCAGGTGTACTAGAGATAATAATTTAAATAATTCTCTCTCACGCAATTATTATTACGATTCAAAAGACAAAGACGATATTTTAAAGACATAACAGTCTCTAATTGCATCAAATTCCTTTATTTATTAAAAATGACAAAAAGGCAAGATTTCGTAGCTATTTCTTTGATCAACCTATTATTCTCTCCTGTCCAAATAGACCCTAAAAACATAGCAACATCTATTGACCGTCGACGCGGACTCTGTATGGTGACAAAACCACAACACCATCTTTTTCAAACTGAGAAGTCTGTTAATGTGTGGAAGCGGTCAATAGGTGGCGTCCAGTTTTTATGTTTATTTTAACGAGAGAGGTGGCCATTATTTTAATAAAGCAATATTCCATAATAATTTCTTACTAATTAAATGGCATATTTCGGTTTAAGAATAAAACATTTTATTTATTACAAAATGCCAATATTTCCATAGGCTATATACACTTAACTTCATCAGGGGTTTTCTTGTTTTTAAACTGTTTTTGATTGATCACGCGATGCCTTCACGCGACGATATATGAGGATATTTATAACCCTGGTTCCTGGAATATGTGACGATATATAAAATATTTACAAAACACACTATAATTAAAAAGGCATATATTGGATCAAAATATCATTTATTTTACCAATATTTCAGTTGGATTAACGTTAAATTTATCAATGTTATAATACCTCTTGATAAAGGTTGGCGTTCAGTCAACTGAAATATTGGTAAAATAAATTTTATTTTGATTCAATATATGCCTTTTTAATTAAATATTTATTTATGGATTGCTCTATTTTCAAAAACACACTATGAGGCTAAAAAATTGCTTACTCTATCCTTGATCTTGTGAAGACAGAAGAATGGTCACATGGATAAAATCAAACAAAAAAAGATCAAATGAGGAAAGCGGGAAGACTGCCAGCTTCCTGGAGTCTCAATCGATGGCGTCACAATGAACCGACGCCTCCTTGACCTTCGGAACTTTTAAACGGTCTCAGACGATGTCGCGAGAATGTCTTCTGATAAAAAATTGTCACAAATTTTCTAAATATAGTGAAAGTATATGTTGGATAGTTTGATTCAAGTTGCCAGTTGGCAGATACCCTAGACTACGGATTAGAACCCTAAACGAAGTAAAATTTCAAATATAATTTTAAAATTATTAAGTGATACGCTGAAATTTGGCATAAATCTAACTTTAATTGATAATTTATATTACAAAATGATGTGTATTTATATGAACCTTTATAATAATCTGGAAATAAGCTATTATTAAACATTTTATTTATCTTTAAAAGGTCAAATGTGTTTGTTATCTTTATTAAGAGTATTGATTTATTGTTTTTAATCTCAAATATGAGAAGACCTTATGAAAAATATACTAAAATTCTTATTTGATACACTTTAATCAATAAAATACGCTCTTTGATACAGTCTAGTTAGGTTTAAATGTTCGTTGTGCTCTTGGCGTAACGATGTGACTCCCTTCTTCTGATTTTCAGGAAAACATCCTGGCTTCAGTTTCTATGTAATAACATGTTTTCTCTCTTTACAATATTATTATTCTTCATGTTAACTTTGCTTTATAGAATACTTGAAGGTAGTAAAGGGGTTGAATTAAGTTGAAAACAAGACAATCTTAAAAAAACCATATCCCTTTATCGTTACTTGTAGACCATGCAATTAAGAAAGGGCATATACCCAGATTTCGATAATGCACAAAAAGAAAGAAAGAAGTGTCTGGCAATATGTAAATTCAGCATAATATAAATTATAATTTATATTATGCTGATTGTACATATTGCCAGACACTTCTTTCTTTTGTAAACAGTTTTTTTCCCTTTCTCTCTTTCTCATTGATAATTTCATATGACTATTTTATTCACGGTCTAAAGTTATTGTAAATATATATATATATATATATATATATAGTATATTTTAAACTGTATCATAATGGCACTTTTAGTATATTTCATATATCTTTCAAATGGTTAGAGCTGATACTTTATAAGATCATTCCCTTCTATTAAAATGTACACTGTTCCTATTTGCTACCACCCTCATATTTTATATATATGCTATATATTTATTAATATAACCTGTACACCCCTAAAAATGGTGAAGTCAAAACAAAAAGCCAGAGTAGTTAATGGTGGCAGCTGGGGGCAGAGGAGGAAAAAGCGGACGCCCAGATGGGGCCCCCTCCAAGGCTTTTTATAGACGACCCCTGTCAACAGGTTTGAGCAGGGGGTCAGCGGCAGTATGTTCTACGGTGTGTCTATAGGCAGACCGCTTCTGTCTCTCTCGGTCTCTCTCTCCATGTCTCGGTGATAGGCATCCAGGTTTGTATCACGGCCTCTACCTCTGTCCCGTGGGCTGTCTCCGATCACTCTCGGTGCTAACATCTAGCCCTGCCTCTGCTTCTTGTTGTTCGCGTGTGGGAAGAACATCACCACTCGCCTCACGTACACGCCTGCCAGTTTATCTATACGTCGACAGGATCATTTGCAATAATATTACATATATGTATATATAGACAAATGTAAAGGCATACATGTATGACAGCGCAAGTGTTCCTAGGGAGACATAGCGCTTTAAATCTAAAAAAAAAGATAAATATATCTATGTAAATTCTGGGAGAGAGCTCGCAAATACGACTCAAATATTATTAATATACACTTAATATATACTTATTCTTCCCGTAGAAGGGCATCATTTGAAAAACCTCAAGAATCGATATCAAAATATATATATGTCTACAAGAAACTTAAAGATAGATGATGTCGAAATTCTCATATTGTCATGTAGAAAAATGAAGAATGACAAAAGTAAGAGGATGACAAAAGTAAGGGGATGACAAGTCTATTTATTTTGATCAAACCTGTGATGTATTTTAACTCTGTGGGTTCACTTCTCTATAACTCTGTTTTGTATTTTAACTTGGCTACACGGCTGTTGTGAATATATATAAGTGTACTTGTACTTTCTTTCCTCTAATGGGGCTCAAATTGGGGTTCAAAAATCATTTTATTTTGGTTAGCAGCCCCCCCGTAAATAAATATATTTCCATTCCATTCTTTCTACTAATGACACTTCGTGTATATATAATTTTTGCGTTATAGTATTATCTCTTAAATAAACATACACTATTTTAAATAAAATAGAGCAATCCATAAATAAATCTGTAATTAAGGTTGGTGTTCAGCCAACTAAAATATTGGTAAAATAAATGATATTTTGATCCAATATATGCCTTTTTATTCAAATATTTTGTAAAATATCGAACGAATCCTCTAAAATTCAAATTACAATAAAACTCATCCTCGGATCCTGTGTTTTATTGTAAAGCTACTATTGTCGGAATTTAAATGTCGAATTATTAAATTTAAAACGCTCTCGTGTTTATATCAACAACTTAAATTAAATGAAATAACATAGTAAATGAGAGGAAGATGCTGAGTAGATAATTGTGTAAGCTAATATATAATCCATATTCAATAATTTAAAAATACTTTGTCACAATATGATTCAAGGAGTTATAATTTTTGAAGTATCCCTGGACACTTTCTTTTTCCGTTTACCATTACTCTTCACAATTCATCCTCTCATACTTCATCCCTAAGGTTAGAAATAATCGCTATTTCACCTTAAAATAAATTTCGATTTTTCGTTCAAAAGAAACATTTGAGGTATAATTGTCAAATTTCGTTCTACAATCATAAGCCGCATTAAATTGTATTGTATATAAAGTATATATAGAGTATATATATGTTGTGTATGTATAATGTATATACGCTCATGGACAAAACTTAAGGAAGTTGTACCTTTTAGCATGTATATCGGGATTCAGACAATAACTCTGAAAGATACACTCATGGACAAAACTTAAGGAAGTTGTACCTTTTAGCATGTATATCGGGATTCAGACAATAACTCTGAAAGATACACTCATGGACAAAACTTAAAGAAGTTTTACCTTTTAGCATGTATATCGGGATTCAGACAATAACTCTGAAAGATACACTCATGGACAAAACTTAAGGAAGTTGTACCTTTTAGCATGTATATCGGGATTCAGACAATAACTCTGAAAGATACACTCATGGACAAAACTTAAGGAAGTTGTACCTTTTAGCATGTATATCGGGATTCAGACAATAACTCTGAAAGATACACTCATGGACAAAACTTAAAGAAGTTTTACCTTTTAGCATGTATATCGGGATTCAGACAATAACTCTGAAAGATACACTCATGGACAAAACTTAAGGAAGTTGTACCTTTTAGCATGTATATCGGGATTCAGACAATAACTCTGAAAGATACACTCATGGACAAAACTTAAGGAAGTTGTACCTTTTAGCATGTATATCGAGATTCAGACAATACTTATGTAAGATATTTCATACACATGAACATTTAGCGTTGAGATTATGATAGATGGGTTTATTTTAGATAATAAAATAAATGTCTAAGGATGAGTATCTTATATCAAACGTTTTTCGAGCTTTCGGGACAACGCCCTTCTTCAGGATCCTGTAGAAGGGCGTTATCCCGAAAGATCGAAAAACGTTTACTAAAAGATACTCATCCTTAGGTGTTTACTTTATTATCTAGAATTGCTAAAAAAAGATTATATTCTAAATAGATAGGTTTGGCCAATTCTGGAATAATTAAAAATCAACGAGAATAGTTGATATTTATTCCGATAGATGACGCAAGCCATCAGCAACTTTCAGTTGCACGATACGGAGATGCCTTTTTCATAAGATAGGTTTATGTTAGAGAGAATATATAGGAACTTCCAGATATTTTAGCTTTAATAATTTGACATTTCTCTTCAAAAGGTTTCTTGGTATATATTTAAAAAATCGGCTAATAAAATGGAAGCTTTAGAGTTGGATAACCTTTCTATGGGACAAAATTTTAAATACAAAGTAATCCAGCTCGAAATCTCGCAGTTTATTAGTCGAGTTTATAATATTGTCATTGTATAATTATTGTAAATACTCTGTTGTTAGTTTATCATCTTAAATATTTGGGTATGTCATTATACCTTACCATTCTTGTAAATTATCACTTGTAAAATTATTATCACGTTTTGTTGTATTCTATAGATTTTGTTAATAAAATATATTTTCAACTTAATATTTTAGAATATTTGTCTTCTCTGCTGTGACAATATGTAAAAAAATGGGGGGAGAGAAGTCAGACTACACCAGTCTCCCCAGTACCCTTGGAATATTTGACCAAATTCTGGTCCAAGGTGACTAACTTGGACGGTACCGATTTCCCAATGAAGAGCAAACAAGATAGAGAAAATGCTGTGATAGAGATGCACGGAGACATCTGAGACTCTTCATTGGACACGACAACAACATGTGTCAGAGAAGTTTTAAACCAATTTCATGTCCGTTTCTAAGGTGACTAACGTAGCAATTTCAGGTCAGTTTCTAAGGTAACTAACGTGGCAACGGTACCCATTTTACAATGATGAGCAAACAAGATAGAGGACATTGCGACTGCTGTGGTAGAGATGCACGGAGACATCTGAGGCTCTTCATTAGACACGACAACAACAACATATGTCAGAGAAGTTTTTAACCAATTTCAGGTTAGTTTCCAAAGTGACTAACGAGACAACGGCATACATTTCCCAATGAAGAGCGAACAAGATAGAGAACATGCTGAGATAGAGATGCACAGAGACATCTGAGGCTCTTCATTAGACACGACAACAACAACATGTGTCAGAGAAGTTTTCAACCAATATAGGTTCTTTTTTAAGGTGACTAACGTGGCAGCGTCACCCATTTTCTAATGAAGAGCAAACAAGATAGAGAATATTGCGACTGCTGTGATATATATACATAAAGACATCTGAGGCTCTTCATTGGACACGACAACAACAACATGTATCAGAGAAGTTTTCAACCCATTTCAGGTCCGTTTCCAAAGTGACTAACGTGGCAACGGCATCCATTTTCTAATAAAGAGCAAAACCGATATCTTCAGTAATGCTACCCTGTTCGGGATAACCGCCGCGTCAGGAGCTGCATTGGACACGACAAAAAACAACAGCATCATTTCAAAATTGATTAATCAATTTTTTTTTTTTGTAATTCAATTCACATTAAATACTTTGTACACTAAATATGTATCATAGCGTATAAAGAGAAGAAGACTTTTTTTTATTCGCCATGTTTAGAAAATAGATAAAAGAAGAAATTAGAAAGAGGAAGAAGGAAAAAATGTACCAAAAGAAAATTAAATTACAAGAAATCGATGGTGCGAATGTGTTAAAAAAACCTCAATGGAGATTTAAACAGAATAAATGGCTTGGACGTTCAGACGTTGGTGAAAAGGATTACCAATGGATTATCGCCTATAGATGGAATACATTATTCAATCAAATCTTCAGAAACTAAATTTTACACAAGACGAATAATCATTTACAAATGATTCTCATTAAAAAATCTATAATTCGTATGTCTTTTAAATATTTCGTCTGATTGATATTTGAAGTGGTAACGAATGAAGACATTGAGACGCGAATGTTTCTTTTCACAAATAAATCAAACTTCTACTATCCTTACTGCGATGAAAAAATATTGCATATATATGTTATATAAAAATTGTATTTAATTTTAAAATTATAATTCCCAGATCAAAGTACTCTGTTAAGTCGCCCGCCAGAGGTCGCGACTTTCCTATATAAAACCCATTGTTGTTGTTTCCCGTTGGCCGGCTCAAACATTTTTTAATTATGTAAATAAGTATTTTGTATTCTTTATTCTACTCGCCTTAAGTCAGGTAGTACTTTATCAAATTCTGTATTTTATACTAGTATATTCCTTGAGCTCAATTAAAGCTAATTCTGATCTAAACTATTTTTATTATTATTGCCACGACTGCAATATTAAAAAAAAACATATTCAGGTATCAAGCAAATGTTCAATAATTCTATAAATATTCAAAAAAAAACAGAAGAAAATATTTTAAATATAATATATTTATATATATATTAAAAATAAAGAAGACATCTCCTGACCACGAGCACATGTGCTTTTTAGGTGGCAGAGCGCCATCTAGTGGAGCAAAAATAAACTAAACGTTTATTTAGCTTGCTCCGTGATATATGGCCAACCCAATATCTTGATAAATCACGTTTAGTTTATTTTTGCTCCACTTTATGACTCTCTGTCATCTAAAAAGCACATGTGCTCGTGGTCAGGAGATGCCTTCTTTATTTTAAATATCAACACCTGACCCACTTATCTTTTATTTTTTTCTATTGTTTTTTCATATATATTTATATGTCATCACAGTAAGGACAGTAGAAGTTTGATTTATTTGTAAAAGAAACATTCATGTCTTAATTCGTTATATATAGATGGCGCATTATTGCTTTGTATTAATTTAAAGTAGTAAATATATAGAAACTTTAAGAAAATTGTATACATTTTCTTCCTACCGAATAACCTTTTACTGAGAATAATAGCCATATATATGAATAAATTTTCGAAATGAGATTTCACCAACTGGACTTATCAATCATTGCCAGTCCGTTAACCGTATATTATTCTGTCATATTCATATGGCCAGAGTAAAATAATACCTTGATATTTCTCTTTTGTGACACAATATTAGATGTTTTGATCATTTTAGAATATAGCTCACCAGAGGTATAAACAGTCGTAATTCGACAACTACGACCCTGGATCGATTCCTGCATGGGCCACTTTTTTACCTAATAAAATATTTGTCAATTGACTTTGATTCTTAAAAGGTCTAACACCAATAGTGAGTGCATGTAACCAAACGAGGCTATGGTACAATTGTAAGTGAAAAAGTCGAACTGCTTTCCACCTGTGGAGACATATGGTGCACTTACTGTTAAATAAGTTGCCAACTAACTACCCATCATGGTGAATATGGCCTTTATTTCGTGTACTGGGACTTCTACGACTCGGAAACAAATATCGCATTGGGTTTTAGATTATAATTTTTGAAGATGAACGAAAAATATTTTTTTAGATAGACGATGAAAAGATATATCGTCTACAATATAAAAAATACTGGAAATAATTGGAAAGATATTCATTTAGATTTAAGAAATTGTCACGCGTTTGTGTAGAATGTCGCAGTATGGAATTGTAAAAGACATCGGCCATATAACTATAAGTACTTGAAACCGCAGCAACGTTCTAACAGATACGACTTTAAAACTTCTCTGTAAAGGAAAACCTAGTTGCAGAGCCAAAGTGTCCTTTTACCTGAGAGTTGCTGAATAGTAAAAATAGTATTTTTGGCGATGAAAAATGTCCTTTATAGAGAGGCGTCCTTTTACTCGAGAGTTTCTAAATAATAAAAATTGTATTTTTGACGATGAAAACTGTCCTTTATAGAGAGGTGTCCTCTTACCGAATAGTTGCTAAATAGTAAACATGGTATTTTTGTAAATGAAATCTGTCCTTTATAGAGAGGTGCCCTCTAGAGTGAGTGTTCTCTCATGGAGGGTCCACTGTAGCTTTTGGAAATTCAAAGTGTTTATTAGCATATCATCATATATTATTCATCTTCTGTTTCCTATGTAGAATATTAGAGAAACTCAAATGTAATTTTATCTTGTAAATATTCATAGTAATATTTGAATATTTAATTATTGTCTCATTCATCATAGAGAGAGAGAGTTTAAAGTTAAATGTAATAAATGAATCTCTAATCTCAGACTGATTGAAGAGAGGTCTCAATTCTCTCTCTCGTCTATCTTAAAATTAAATCCAACAATTTCAACATAAAATATATTGTAACGTTTTGTTTTATATTTTAAAATATGTTTTTACAATGTTATTAGTTTGTTGTTTTTGTTATAATAAGGAAGATGAAATTTTCACATTGTGGTTGTTTTTTATTATCGTGTATATAGCATGTAGCATTACTAATAGCAAACTATAACGACGATTAAAGAGAAGAGAGTGTCTTATAAGAATTATATTCACAAGCTTTCGGACGTCCTTCTATAAGTTTTACAATGACAAAAAGAAAGAAATATGAGATGAGTATTAATAGAACAAAATATTTTTACATATGAGAAAAATATAGTATTTATAAATATGAAAGTGAAAACATAAATTCCGTATATACAGAATTAATATGTAAAACTTTGATGATAAAGTTAAATTTAAGAAAAGGACATCTCCTTATCGTGCAACTGAAAGTTGCTGATGGCTTGCGCCATCTATCGGAATAAATATCAACTATTCTCGTTGATTTTTAATTATTCCAGAATTGGCCAAATACCCATTCTTGATTAATCAATAATTTATTCCGATAGATGGCGCAAGCCATCAGCAACTTTCAGTTTCACGATAAGGAGATGGCCTTTTTATTAATTTATGCACCTTATCCCAGTACAATATTACATTTGTACTATTTTTTTCACAAAGTTAAATTTATGAAATTAAGAACATTTTTACTATTACACCTTCATGTAGCTTTACTATTATTCGTTTTATGTACTCCTGTATAGAAGGGAAGAGATACCTAAAAGCTTAAGAATACATTAATAAAAAAGAGAAAATACTCATCTCCATAAACCTGTTTTATTATTTCAAATTTTAAACCAATAAAGAAACACACACACTTATTACAATTCTTCCTTATTGATATCAATAGATGACCCATATTTATTGTGTCTATTTTATGGATAAAATTATAATTTCTCGTTTAAGATTAATTTCCTACAGTAAGAGATTTTTTTCCTTATCTTTTTAATAATTCTTTAGAATGATTAATGTATAAAGAGATTAAAGTTTATTCCACGATTAAGATAAAAAAAACAAGATCTAAGAGAATGTCACATAAAAAGCGACTAATATTTTAAAAACCTATTTAAATTTAGAACTCCCCCCCCCTATGCGACCATTAATTTGAATTCCATCAGGTAAATGTCAACTTTAAAGAAGGTCAATTTGTCATTATGGGTTATTCTCGACATTTTAGGAGGTTCGTATGATGATTGATGATGATCAAAATTATCTTTTATATTAAAATATTATTAGGGATCTCATTGGTGATCTATAAGTGTTGAGTCAACCAATTTGAAAGCATTCTAAAATCAATACAAATAAAGAATACCCCTCCATTCAAAATAGACGTCAAAACTGTCGTTGTTGTTTCTAATCCCCTTGTGTAAAGATTACACGAATTCCATGAGTTCATGCTCCTCGAGCTGTTTTATGATAAGCAGCGGCCTCTCCCAAAGGTCTTGTTTAGTGCATCTAATGCAAGCCAAAATGTGCTCTGGAGCTGCAGGTGCCAAGCTACATTTTGGGCAAGTGGAGTAGATTTTGTTATTATTTTCTATCTTCAATGGCTTTGAGATGGCCTGTTCTAAATCGTGTTAGTGTCAAAACTAGACGCCATATATTGATTGTAGACTCAAACTCAAGATTTCAGGCTTATCAGCCCTTCGACTGGAGTAACATAAATAATCTAACTAAAGAGGGAAAGAAATTTTGAGGAATTTGCTTTTGTATATTTGTCTTTTTTCTCCTTGACCAATTTTTTAGATAATTATGTAAAATAATTGAATTGTATAAGCTTGTATATAGCCAATTTGTTATGATGTAAAGAAATGTATTGACGCAAATATCCTTGAGTTTGGGATATCGTGTTATAGGATGTTAATAAAGTTAATTAAGTTAAACATAATAAATAAAACAAAAGTCGAATATACACGGAAGCTTGAGTTCTTATAGTAAAAACTGATAAGGAAACTTATAACGGACGAATATTCGATTGATTGAAAAATGAAAATAGCCTAAGGTATTTTTATATCATAACCTTTCTGTAACATAACACACGCTGAAACCTTTAGGTTATCGCAACCTCTAATGAACGGTTACCGCCAGGAGTGACCAGGAGTATCTATGTTCTTTAGGGAAGTCTCTCATGAGAGGTTCAAATGTACTTAAAAGAGATCCATATATTTTTAAATAATTAAAAGACAAGAAATAATAAAAATGAGAGATTATTTAATATAAATAAATGATAAAATACTTTTATTTTCATTTTTATACTATCTTCAATAAGAATAATTCTTAACAACCCACACAAAACTTTCATACATACAGTTTCATATTGTAGATTAAAATGGGGAAACCGCTGGAAGGGTTCACCACTGATGAGCCAGGCCCACCCATTAATTTTTCAATTACAGTAAGAGCAGTAGAAATTGTTTAATTTTTAAAAGAATCATACGCATCTATAATAGTTTCGAATTTTCATACATACTATGGTAACAAATATATTAACGAAAATAAAAATTAATATTGAATTATTATTATCTTACTTTACGTAATATTTGTTATACTATATAATCCTGATTTATTATATAAAAATCTAACACGATTCTCTAAAAACGTCTGTTTGAAACACGTTCAATTAATTGCAGAAGAACAGGCCTCCCCACCCACGGGCCTTTGACAGCAAAACTTTCTACCGCAACTCATCAATCACGTCGGTATAATTTCCAATGATTGGATATCTCGTTAAAACCTTCTAATATAATGATTTCAATCAGGAAAGGCTTTTAACAGATTGGCTCCAGAACTATAATTTTCATTTCCATTGGATATCTTCTTGTAGTACATTTAATAAATTTGATTATGCTCTCGCTTGACAATTATCTCATTGTTGCTAGTGTTGGAGGGAAAGCTCCAAGAGATCGAGGGGAAGGAGACGACGGGGATACACAGACGATCTAAAACAATGGACTGGACAACACACCTACGAGGAGATGAAGATGGCGGAGGAAGTATGGAGAGACCATGTGGCCCACCCTCAATAGAGGAAGGCACTGAAGGAAGGAT
This sequence comes from Cordylochernes scorpioides, assembly GCA_030710605.1. Lineage (NCBI taxonomy): Eukaryota > Metazoa > Arthropoda > Arachnida > Pseudoscorpiones > Chernetidae > Cordylochernes > Cordylochernes scorpioides. The sequence continues at coordinate 30,780,605 of CP092867.1, forward strand.
GATAATTATCTGAATTTGTTAACAGGAATAAGGCCCACGCTGCGAGCGTATGTTTTTGTAAATATTTCTTGTAAGATATAGTCGATGCTTTATTAAGCCCTTTGAAAAGCGATTGTCGCTTGAAAGCTAGCGTTTTGTAATAAAAAGAAACTCATTTTGTGAGAAAATATTTTGCAATTTTAAAACTCTTTTCACAATTTTATCATTAATAGAAATTTAAAATCTGCTATTTTAACCTTAATGCTGAATAAAATGATAACAGCCTGATACAAGCCTAGAAATTAAACTGATGAAACAACTTGGACGTTTAAACACTGATGAATCATTCTAAGAAATAAAAGTTTATCCTTCGCAAGCTGTAAAGTCTGTAAAATTGTTCTCAGTTTCAAAAGATTAACATTAAAATATTCATACGTTTAATATCACTAGATGGTACGAGCTTGTATGATATGATTATTTTAAAGTTTGTTCTGTGATGTTGTCTGTGTAACCACTTGGTTAGAGAAGAATAATAATGCTTTCAAACATTTTTAAAATTGAAAATAAAACAATCCACACACATAATAAGTAATTTTGAAAATAGAGCAATTCATACTTAATTCATTAGATAATAAAAGGCAATATTGGCAAAATAAATATTTTATTAAATCCAATATATGCCTTTTATTTTCCAATAATAAGTAATAAAAGGCAAATATCTATAAAGCTGGACAACACGTGAAGTAAGATGAGTTTCTTTTAATAAACGAAAAACGCGAGCTTTCGGGACGTACGCCCTTCAACAGGCAATTATACACGCAAATATACAAATGGTAGGTAGGAGCGAATATTTATATGTGCTAGTTTTTAACATATTTACAAGAATTTTTGCTGTAAAATTAGCATATTAAGCTAAACCAAAGAAATGCAAAAACCTAACTATTATTTCAATTATTAAACTTGATGACGGGAACCATTGTACATATAATATTTTATGAAAAACTAAGATGTTACAGGAGTTTCAGCCAAGAAAACACCATATATATCGGGAATATCTATCTTTCTATTTATGCTATTGTGTTTGTGTGAGACTATGGATTCCAACACCAATCGTTGGTGTTGGTTGTGGATATGTCTATAGTGGATTACTGGATGGTTAATATCGAATGTATGTCCTGTAGATGCTCTGTGTTGGTGGATGAGGGATTTGGGGTCTTTGTTAGTTATATTGCGGGAATGCTCTGTCATTCTGATGCCTACAGTTCTACCTGTCTCACCCACATATGTGGCAGAGCACTGCTCACATGAGACAGAGGGAACGCTGAGGCATTAAGATGGGAAATTACTAATTCTTTTTCTATGGTTTTGAATATGGGGAGGGAACAATGGGTATGTATTCGTTTTGTTAAAGTTTTAACTATGTAAATTTTATGGACTATGGGGCAGTATGAATTGAAGTGGGTATAGTTGGGGGGGGGGGGGGGGGGGGGGGGGAGTTTTTCTTGTAATAGACTGTGGTATGGAAGGAATTTGGAGTACGTATGATCAGTGTGTCTAGGAAGGGGATGACATTTTTGTGTTCTTGTTCTAAAGTGAATGAGATATCAGGGTGATAATTGTTGAGGTCTTTTAGGATGGTGTCCTCTTGGCTGATTTTACAGATGCAAAAAACGTCATCTATGTAACGCCGCCATATGGAGATGCTTGATGCATGTATTTGGTTAATCCACGCATCAATTTTGGTCATCACTATTTCAGCTGCTATGGAGGAGAGGGGACTTCCCATAGGGGAACCTTTAGTCTGTTTGAAGTGTTTACGATTATAGGTAAAAATGTTCATTTTAAGGCATATTTCTGAAAGTTTTGTTATTGTAGTAACTATTTGAGGATCTATATTAATGGAGGTAAGGAACTGGTGTATACTGTCTGTTATTAAAATGTGTGGAAGGCTAAGGTACATGGATGTTACGTCGAAGGAGCACATAATATAATCAGGTGTGGGATGTAGTGTGGTTATTTCATTGATGAATGAGGGGGTGCTGGCAATGGAATAATTTTCTCTGTGTGCATTCATGAGTGGGGAGAGATAATTAGAAAGGAACTTAGCTAGAGGATATGCTGGCGAGAGGTGGTAGGATATAATAGGACGGAGAGGTATGGAAGGTTTATGGATCTTGGGGAGGCCGTAGATGTAGGCATGGCCACAAAGGTTGGAGGTGAAGGATCTGAAATCTTCTATGGAGATATGCTTGGATTTTTTCAACTTATTAAGGGAAATCTTGAAATCTTTAACTGCTGTGACACTGTCTTGATTCGATATAGGAGAGAAGGTTGAGGCATCCTGTAATATTGATAGCATTTTTGAGTGGTAAGTATCTTTATCCATGACTACGGTATTGGATCCTTTGTCTGATCTACTTATAACTATGGATTTCGCGTTCTTTAACCTATTAAGTGTTTTGAGATCAAGGTGGGTGTTTGGGGGTAAGGTGAAAGGTTTTTGCAATGCTTGAGACACTGCATTCCTGATGGAGCACTTATCTTGATGGTTGTAGCTTTTGATGGTGGCTTCAATGCTGCTAATGATCTTAGGTATATCAGGTTTGATAGGAATTCGGTACTTGAGTCCTTTAGCCAAGAGTTTGTTCTCAGATGGAGTCAAAGATCTGCTGGATATATTGACAACATTAGGGGCTACTTCCTTTTTTTCATTATTGGGACTAAGTTGGAATGAGTATTTGAGGGCCCAGAAAGATAATTTCTTATCATGTCTATTACGGATAGTTTGCTCTTGTATCTTAATGTCTGCTGTGGTACGTGTTATTACCTCAATGAGTTCTGCCTCTGGAATATATTGGGCGGTTAGATATAATAATCCCTTGATACTCTTGCCGAGGAACCTGATGTTGGAAAGGCACCCATTGATTCTTGCCCGAAGTAACTGTTTGTGGGTTTTCTTGATGAGGACTGCCTCTCCTCCATAGCAGCTGAAATAGTGATGACCAAAATTGATGCGTGGATTAACCAAATACATGCATCAAGCATCTCCATATGGCGGCGTTACATAGATGACGTTTTTTGCATCTGTAAAATCAGCCAAGAGGACACCATCCTAAAAGACCTCAACAATTATCACCCTGATATCTCATTCACTTTAGAACAAGAACACAAAAATGTCATCCCCTTCCTAGACACACTGATCATACGTACTCCAAATTCCTTCCATACCACAGTCTATTACAAGAAAACTCCCCCCCCAACTATACCCACTTCAATTCATACTGCCCCATAGTCCATAAAATTTACATAGTTAAAACTTTAACAAAACGAATACATACCCATTGTTCCCTCCCCATATTCAAAACCATAGAAAAAGAATTAGTAATTTCCCATCTTACTGCCTCAGCGTTCCCTCTTACCTTCATCAACAGACACACTTTCGTACCCAGTCCTCAAAAACCCTCAACAGCTCATAGATCCACTTGTATTTTACCTTATTCACCCTACACAGTCAATATAGCCAGACTTCTTAAAACCCATGGCATCCAGACCTTTTTTAGAAACACCAATAACATATCCACACACCTCAGACATCCCATAACCAAAGCAGACACTCCTCCCAGCCCCCTTCAAAGTACAGGAGCAGTCTACTCTGTCTCATGTGAGCAGTGCTCTGCCACATATGTGGGTGAGACAGGTAGAACTGTAGGCATCAGAATGACAGAGCATTCCCGCAATATAACTAACAAAGACCCCAAATCCCTCATCCACCAACACAGAGCATCTACAGGACATACATTCGATATTAACCATCCAGTAATCCACTATAGACATATCCACAACCAACACCAACGATTGGTGTTGGAATCCATAGTCTCACACAAACACAATAGCATAAATAGAAAGATAGATATTCCCGATATATATGGTGTTTTCTTGGCTGAAACTCCTGTAACATCTTAGTTTTTCATAAAATATTATATGTACAATGGTTCCCGTCATCAAGTTTAATAATTGAAATAATAGTTAGGTTTTTGCATTTCTTTGGTTTAGCTTAATATGCTAATTTTACAGCAAAAATTCTTGTAAATATGTTAAAAACTAGCACATATAAATATTCGCTCCTACCTACCATTTGTATATTTGCGTGTATAATTGCCTGTTGAAGGGCGTACGTCCCGAAAGCTCGCGTTTTTCGTTTATTAAAAGAAACTCATCTTACTTCACGTGTTGTCCAGCTTTATAATTTACCAGTAAGAGTCCTTGAATTTTTCTAAGCAAATATCTATATCTATATATATATATTAAAATTTTACACAAATAAATTTTCTGGCAATGCGTTTCTTTTAAATCTCTACAGACCTTACTGCAATGATATGATTTAATGAATGAGAGGGCTTGGCTCATCAGTAGTGAACCCTCTCAGCGGTTTCGCCAAATTAATCTCTAGACCGCTCTACTATTGTATTGGACTGGTTTTGTTATATACCCTGCATTTTCTATGGAAGGCAGCTAAATGGTGTTTAGTGAACTATGGACATAAGCTTATAGGTCTGTAGAGGTACATACATATAAATTTCAAGGTATTGCATCAAGCAAAGCTCTTCCGCGCAAAACATGTTTTTCATAACCATTATATATTAGTAAATTAAATTTTATTGCCCTCTATCGTTAAAATTTTACACAAATAAATTTTCTGGCAATGCGTTTCTTTTAAATCTCTACAGACCTTACTGCAATGATATGATTTAATGAATGAGAGGGCTTGGCTCATTTAAAAGAAACGCATTGCCAGAAAATTTATTTGTGTAAAATTTTAACGATAGAGGGCAATAAAATTTAATTTACTAATATATATATATAAATGAATGTTTGTATGTTTGTCTGTTTGTCTGTTGGTCTGTATGCCCGGTATACAAATTCGCAGTAGTTCACTAATTCAAACCAAAATTTCCATACATAGGTAAAAAATAACGGGGATGACGATAGGCTATTTTAAAAAATATATAAATCAATTATTAAAACTATATATTCAAATTATTCTACTTAGCTCACGAGCAGCGCCCTCTAGAACGCGGGCGATCTGACGGCGGCGCGCGCTCATTGGCTGCCGGCGAGCACGTGACTTCCCTGCCCCCGCCCCCCCCCCCCCCCCCCCCCCCTCCGAGAAAATGTAATCGTCCGGCTGCCGGCCGGTTGGACAGTCCAAGTTCCCACCGACCAATCAGAGGAATCAAGAGGTCCTGGCGCGCGGGGGCAGAGTTGGTGACACAGAAAAAAGCCTCGCGGGTGACCTCCGGGAACTACGTGCATCTTCCATATGTAATATACATTTAATCGTGTAAACCCGGACGTTGCCCGGGTCATTCGTCTAGTGTTGTATAAAAATAGATTTAGTTACACCCATATGTCCTCTCTTATTCTTCATTCTTATCTATACTTATTAGGGTCAAGTAAGTGTGCAACTAAGTTCAGTTCAGTGCCTGGTCTTTGAGGTGGGTTATAGTGTTCACAATTGTTAGGGGTCTTTAATTATGTTATTTAGGAGAGAACCAAGGTTTTAGGTTGCTATAACCATATATATATTATTTTCGAAGAAAATAGAGCGATCTATAAATGAATATTTAAATAAAAAGGCATATATTGGTTCGAAATATCATTTATTTTACCAATATATGCCTTTTTATTTATGTATATATTGTTATAGCTACATGTAAACAATTAAGATTTATAATTATGATGCTATAAACATGTTGATGTTATAAAGAAAAGGATGTTAAAACTGATTTTAAAAGAACGCCTTTTTCGTATCTCTGCACCTAAAAAAATGAGAAAAATACACTTTTTCATGTTCAAAGTAGAAATATATATATACAGAAATAAAATATCTGAATAAATTCTACCTTAAGATTAAATATAATTAATTATATTTTAAAAAATATAAATATTGTAACGCCTTTATAGAAGCAAGCGCGAGGCTGGCGTTTGTGCACGCGTCTCGGGCTGCGAGAATTCATGGAATGTTTTTGTTTATAAGCGTTGAATAGACATTCTTCTTTTCTTTCCTCTCTACCGTCAAATTTAATTCTATATTTATCTTATATTAAATTATTGAACTTATTTAATTTATTAAATTTATTTAACTTATTTTGAGTGAGCGTCTGTTGCATCGCTTCACGAAATCAACATCACAATATAAATAATGTGTCTGATGAATGAAAAATAAGTAAAATATTAAAGATTTAAAAAAACACTACGTATAGTTTACTAACTTTGAAAGAAAGAAAGTTAATAACTCTACAACAACAAAAAATATTGCTAGTGCATTATTTTTATAGATAATAATTGTATAGAATACACGTTGGTAATGAAACACATAGAAAAAATCTCTGGCGTAAAAAACACCAAAACTAAGACAAGGAAGGCCATGTAATTAGATATCAAAACCATTAGGTTTAGGTCATAAATAACCAGATGATTGGAGGATACTTTTGTTTGTTCGGTAGAAAATTGAAGCTAAATGATTCCAAAAGAAATTATTTTTTAGGATAAACGTCTTTCTTTTTTCTGTAAACGAACATTTTCTTTAGTTGCTTATTATACTAGAAATCTTAAATTTTTGTGTTCTTGGCACAGACATTGATATTTAACAATGTGTTGATTATATATAATTATTTTCTTATAAAAATATTTTTTTTAATATGAAACATCAAACATATGTACAGCACACAGTTAATTATTATGTTTCGAAATAATTTTGTTGAGATTTAGTTGAAGAAAATAACTACACTCGGATTAATCCACTCAAGAATAAATAGAAAGCGTCACACTATATAAATAAATATATATATATATATTAAAAATGGCATATCCTGACCAGGAGCACATGTGCTTTACAGAAGGCAGAGCGCCATCTGGTGGAACAGAAATCAACTAAACATTGATTTAGCCTGTTCCCTGATATTTGGCCAACCCAATTTCTTGATAAATCAAGAAAAGCCATCCACGAACGCGTTTCGCGCTTTTTGGCGCTCGTCAGATGGAAATCTTTCCAGGAGGAAATTGATTTATCAAAGCATAGGGCGCCTCTCCTTTCAAAATAAACGCCAAAACTAGACGCCATCTATCACTAGGTGGACGCTTCGCAGTTTGCCAAAGCTGGTGCTGTGGCTTTGTCACCGACCCGCTAGTTTGCGGAGACGTTCAATAGATGGCGTCTAGGTTTGACGTTTATTTTGACGGGAGAGGCGCCCTATGCTTCTATATATACATGGGTATATAATAAAAGAGTGTCAGCCACGACGTATATCTACGAGCATTTTCTCAGCGTGGAACTGAGAAAGGTTTAAATATGCAACACATATGCAAATAAGCCTTATTTAAGTTTTCTTCTGTATATAAGACATTCTCTTTGTAACAGAAAGTTGAATATCTGTAGAAGTACGATAAGGTTCTAAATATATAATAACAAAAATGTTGTTTATTATGTAAATAAACTTTTTGCCTTGAAAAAGAGAAATCGTATATTAATCCCTAGTCCAGGGGTCGAAAATCTTTTGAGTCGGAAAAGTTAAAAATTACAATTTACAAAATTTCAAAGTTTTTAAAGAGCCACAACACCTTTTCTTGTCAATAATAAATAGTACTCACATAAATAATATTTACGTATGGAACTATATAAAGAGCCGCAGTTTCACATCCAAAGAACCGTATGTGACTCACGAGTCGCACTTTGCCGACCCCTGGTCTAGTCAATATATTTCTGGATTATTATCATACTTTACAAAAAAAGTAAATAATTTTGAGAACAAATCGATTCTTTCAAGAAAAAAATAAATGTGTTAGTAATTTTAAACATTACGACATATATATATATATATATAAGTTCACCCTCGTTCAAAATGTCTGACACAAGTATATTTATTATAAAAAAAAAAGAGTTGTGAAAAACATTTTAAAGAAATATTTTAAAATCATCGAAGCACACACTTTTAAGTCCTTTAACAAAAGAGGTCGTAAAAAGAAAGCAATTTATCGATTTAGTTAAGAAATGAGGAGACATATTTTTCATAGTGTATAAGATAATATTTATTTCTTTTCTCATCAATGTCGAGCTAATAAAAGAGCCTTTTAGAAATAGTGGAATCTGTGCTGAGGGCATTTTCTGATAACATCTATATATAGACGTTTACCCTTCTCTATTATATAGATTCTCTCTGTTTTCTTTCTTTAAATATTGGTGTAATCTTTTTTGTAGATACAGTAGAACCTTCCTGTAAAGGACACCTAATTGCAGAGTCAAACTGTCCATTAGGAAGAGGTATCTTCTTACCGGAGAGTTGCTAAATAGTAAAAATGGTAATTTTTCAAATGAAAACTGTCTTTTGTAGAGAGGTGTCTGCTAGAGGAGTGTTCGCTAAAGGGAGGTTCTACTGTATTAAAGTAAAAATTCAGTGGTTATTCAAGGTTTCTGTCTTCTTTTCAGTTTTACTATTACGTGTCTTGTACTTGCCAATACTAATGTTACGAAATGTCAAACTGTTTATTTATTTGGATTGGGGTTTATTACCATTGTTTTATAATCTAGAGTCCAAATTGTATCTTATCAATTAAAAAAGTCAATTAGTCTCCGGAGATAGTTTCTTTTTTCTTTTTATTGCCAACTCTGGTTTTCGGGCATCGTAGCCCTTCTACAGGAGTACAAACATACAATAATATCACACCTTTAGACAACTATTATACTTGTATATATATATATACATATGTTTTGGCCGGATTTTGCATATTGGCATTAATTTTATTGAGCTGATTATTATTTGCATATTACCTGTTGTTTGAGTTCTTTATTATTAAACATTATTGGGGTATAAAATAAGTCATAAATTACTGAAAGGTCTATCTTTCTGTTGATGCTGTTTTTTTTTGCCTTGATATGAGCGCTTCCATGATTATCATTACTAATGACGTTTTATTTTAGTATCGTACATGCTTTCGCGATTTGTCATTGAATCATTGTCACGAAAATGTCACAAAATTGTGTCACGAAATACGTTACGAGAGATACTCTTATCTCTATTTAAAAATTTGAAAAAAAAGGTCAAGCCAGGATTCGAACCTGAAACCTTCTGTTCCATAATTAGAAACGTTAAACGTTGCGTCCGCAACAATAACCAATACTAATATAGCATACTATTTATATGGTGCATTAGCGACCCATCTGTTATAAGGGATTGAAACTATTCTGACACGTATGTTCCTTTTTAAATGAAACAAACTTCTACTCGCCTTACTGTAATGATAAAATATGGGAGGACCTGGATCATCATTGGTAAACCCTCCCAGAGATTTCGCAAATTTACAAATAAAATTTATATGTCTTTATGAGGGGAGGCCAACAAAAATTTACTTATTGATATGTAAATATTTAAAAATAAAATATATTGTCAACCCTATTGTATATTGTCTCTAAATTGTGGTCCTCTTTTGTGATAATATACTCACGTAAAATATATTGAGATTTTCATATGTGTTAAATAGAAATTATGCACAAAATAAACCAGAAATATTCATGTGATTAAGAATAAAAAAGCCAAAAGAGAAATAGAGAGTACATAAGAAATTGGACAAAAATTCAGATAGCACTGAGCAAAAGCGTGTATAATGTTTTATACTCATGAGCGTAGTATTTAAATAAAAGTGAAGGTTCAAGTGAAGATAAACCCCTCTTCCATAGGGCATGTCTCTTGTGAAGCGTAAAGTGACATTTTTTATTCTCAAAATTTATCAATATTTACGAACTGTTTCAAATATATAATCACCGGACAAATTATAAGGAAGTTATACCTTTTAACATATATATTTTTATATTATATGACAATTTTTAAACGCCTTGCCAAATGCTTTATTTTTATTTATTTCTCCTGACGAAAACAATTTTTTTTTGTCGAAACGTTGATAAAATAAAAAACTCAAACTGGCCGAAGTGACTAATTTTTACAGAAATATATATTGGGATTCAGACAATAACTCTGAAAGATATTTGATACACAGTGACCTTTATTGAAGTCATACAAGATAACTAAGTGTGAACAAAATTGCTTCTGTCTCCTACAAAAGACAGACGACAAGCGATGACAAAGACTTTCCACTTCTTTAAGTTTTGCCCATAAGTGTACTTATCTTAAACCTCTATAGAAAAGGTTGTGAAGGTTTGGTTAAGCTGTAAAGTGGATAAACCAATTTAATCCCCAAATCGTAATATGGTATGATGCTGTTCCATGTCTTATAAAACAAGAATCTGACGGAAAAAATCTCAATCGAAAAAGTTCAATATCGAATTCCAGACAATCTATTCTATACATTTGTGGCGACCGCACTTTGCTTCAGCGAACTGGGACAAAGCTTCAAAACACATACGGGCAGAAAAATGGCGGCCCCACTATGCCTCGGCAAGCACGTGTTCTGCACTACGCATGCGCGGGCGTCATCCGGAACTTTCTAGCGACTGGCTTCTTCCGACACTTGATCTGGCACTCACGCGGTAAACAACAAGGCTAGAGCCGGCGGCCGTTATTTTAACCGTTGTTTCTTTTCTCTTTATAATTTCATGTTTTAAATAAATTAATTTTAATTATAATTTTGTCAGCTGCCTTTCCACAAGCCACACCAACACTTCACGCAACAACCCATCCTACACATTTATGCTTAAAATATTCATTCTCAGTTTCAAAACTGTATATCAAAGTATGCCTCTTGCAAATTCTCCTATTTCTGAAATATATTTTACTCATTCATTTGTGTGTGTGGTAAATATAAAATATCATTCAATAGTCACTTTAAAAGGATTTATAAGAAAAAAGATATGCTCTCACACAATACTATAATAAAAATCTGGACTTTAATTTGTGGAAAACGCTTTAAGAATTCGTAATTGATGTATAAGCCAAGATTTCCTAATTATTCAACTTTTATAATGATGTTAGTAATTATCATTTAGAATAATTGCGCAAATATTTTCTATTTTGAAACTTTTTCTTTGAAAGAAATGGATTTTAAAAAGAATAAAATAGAAATATAATTTTTCAACTTTTGTTTTCTCAAATACACACACACATACAAACCTATTAACCATTAATTATATCCATAGGAAAAAGCTGGATTGTTTATTTTATTGTACTTTGAAAAATTATTTTAATTTCTATCTATACCTATATATATATATATAAATCAATGTTTGTATGTTTGTTTGTTTGTTTGTATGTCCGGTATACAAATTCGCAGTAGTTCACTAATTCAAACCAAAATTTCCATACATTGGTAAAAAAATACGGGGAAAACGATAGGCTATTTTGAAAAATATATAAATCAATTATTAAAACTATATATTCAAATTATTCTACTTAGCTCACGAACAGCGCCCTCTATCAAAGATTAGATTAAATTATGCTGATGTAAAAAAAAAAAGATAATGCTGATAACAAACAATTATAAAACAAATCTTATCTAAATATATATCACTCGGGTAGATATGCACACGGGTCAATCCCGGGTCACCCGTCTAGTAATAAATATGGAGAGATAAATAAGTAAGATGTAAATTCCACGGTAAAAAAATAAATAAAATAAAAATTAAATTCAATTTATTTTACATCTTTGGAATGACATTATCCATTATTATCAAATATTTGGCCCTTTTAATAATGTCATAACCAAAAATGTACATAGCCTGTAACTGTAAATAATACATCTTAAGCTTGGCGAGTGTTATGTACCTTAACCCCGATAGATGGCGCGCGCTGTAGGCGGGAAAGTTTGTAAACATTAACCGCCATCTTAGGAGTGTAGCCGATCGCTAGCTGTTTGTGTCTTTGACATTACTTCCTTAATTGATAATTATTTTTATCTTTTTAACTTAGTTTATTTATTATTTTTTATTATCTCCCAAACTATTTAACTATTTAACCTCATCAAATAAATTATTTTTTTATTTTTCCCAAACGACTCATCACCTTCATTACTGTGACAATATCTTCTTAGCAAACCAAATTGAATATAATCTGAGGGTGAGATGTCAGGACTATAAGGGGAGAGTGGTTTTTCTATTATTCTTATAACTCTTGTATCACATTTTAAATATAAAATGCAAATCTATCTTCAAAAAAGACGTTAAAAACTAAGCGCCATCTGGTTAATAAGGATAATAGCTTTCTATTTTCACTTAGGTATTGTATTTTTAAAAGAAAACAAGGCTAGAATTTCGACAGCCATATTTCAATATAACGTCAGACCATAAAATCAATATAAAGACATTTTTAAAGAGATAAATTAAATTTAGCCGATAGTTGACGTTGTTTAAACATCCAGTTTTTGTTAAAGCTGAGATACAAGCTCCAATTATCTTTTTTTTTCTTCTCAAAGTGATGCAAGTGTGAAGTCTTCTAACAATTTTTCGCATTATTGCTTGCAACAGCTGACGTTTTCTTGAGAATAACTTTCTTAAAATCTTGTCAAAGTGCTTCGGAGAGAATTAATGCCATGCATTTTAATTCACAATTAGTTTGTTGTTAGCTATAAAATATCAAATAAAGAATGTAGTTCAATCTTACACTCATGAAAAACTTAAGGAAGTGGAATATCTCTGATGTCTCTAGTTGTTTATTTTTTATTTTTTTGAAAGAGACAAAGGCAATTTTGTTCATACTTTTCGAGAATTCCATCTGCAGGATTCAACCTATACATGTAAAAGCCTAGATTACCCTCCAAGATGACGATGTCCCTATTGACTATAAGATGACAAAGACGCTCTTCACGTCACAAGAGAAAGGACGCAAAGTTACTAGGGACAAAGTTCCAGTGAATCCTTGGCTTAAGCACGTCATGTCACATCCTTACTATAATGGGATTATGAACCAAAATCCACTGTCTTTTATTGTATTTTGAAAGGGAGAAGTACCTTTTTGGTCCATAAATACTATCCTCCATATAAACTTTATATAAGCACATGTGCTAGTTGTCAGGATATGCCTTTCGTTTTAATATCAACACCTGACCATCTGACCTTTTTATTTATCATTTTTCTATTGTATTTCATGTGTTAAGCGTATTTACGTAGATTTGGCCTTGAATACACATTTATCGATTTCTCGGGAAGCCTCTGGGACCAAAACATTTTTTGGTCGAAGTGGTAGAGCCTGCTACACGCTGACGAGCGCCAACAGACCAAAACACGTTCGTGGATGGTCTTTCTTGATTTACCAAGAAAATGGTTTGGCCAAATATCAGAGAACAGGTTAAATCAACGTCTAGTTGATTTCTGTTCCACTATATGGCGCTCTGCTATCTAAAAAAACACATGTGCTAGTGGTCAGGATATATTTTCTTTGTTTTTAATAAACTTTATATTATTTTGAAAATAATATAATAGGGAGAGTTTCAAATTGCTATTTTGTAATCATTAGGGGGTTATTTTATAGTATTCGCTCCGATACTTTCGTCCAAATTTTTATATAATACACAATTTGTTACAAACCACGGAAATTTCAAAAGTTTTTAAAATAGAATAAAAGCAGTGGAGGATACAAGTTGTTTTTGTGGTATTGGGGAACAAACTTCAAGACATCTACTGATCGATTACCCAGCATTTCAAGATTATAGAATGAAAAATGAACTAGTTGTTTGTGAACTTAACGATTTGATTTCCGACAAAAAATCATATTTAAAGTTTAATTCATTTTGTAAATATATTCTAAATTCTCTACAAAATCTGGATATCTAGTGTTTTCGTGTGTTGAATAATGTAAATAACTTATATAAATAAACTTTTCTCTTTGTTTGGCTCAAGTATCCCTTGCGGGATATAGCGCTTTGGAAATAAAATAATTGTAATAATCAAACGTCAGAGGTGACCACCTCACGGGTTGCCCTATGGATATAGGTGGGGGAAAAATCAACGTGGGCGGAAATAGTAAAAAAAGGAGAAAATCGAGGAATAATTGCAATGGGAAACGATCCTATGTATCCATATAATCCTACGAAACGTCCATAGAAGCCTGAGTAAGAGAGTATTGATCCATCTTCGGTTATTTATTCCATTATAGCCCTGCGCACGCTGCCAGTAAATTGCCCATAAGATAAACTATTGCTGAATCAATCAGAAGTCTTTATTTCTTTGAGAGAAAACCTTTTTATTTCTTTTTTTTTCCTATTTTGTTATCGAATTTAACAAACTCATCACATTTTAAAAATTAAACGACATATCTATAAATAGATTTCATTTTCTTCTTTTTTAGATGACGTTGTCAAAATCAGAATTATTGAAATCAGAATATATTGAAAGGCAACAAATTAAATAACAAAAATTCTATAAATGGGATAAATTTTATACTTTTTCTGACTTCAATGTTTCTTTTCGAATAGATCATCAAAATTACTTCTGCGAACCTTACTGGGATGATAGGAAGGCTAGATGAGAGGGCTTCGCAAATCAGTGGCGAACTTTCTGAGCTGCTTCGCCAAATTAATCTCTAGACAGTTATACTATGCAAATGTTTTCTTATATAGTTTATATTTTCTTATGAAAGAGAGACTGAAGATTATAGGTATGCAGAAGAGAAGTCCTAGAATCTTATATCCAAAGATTGCCCAAATACCCCTAATATACTTTCCTTAGAAAATTCTGACTATACACTCATGGATAAAACTTGAGAAAGTGGGAAGTCTTTGGTGTCGCCTGTCCTCTGTATTTTTAAGGAGACAAAGACAATTTTGTTCACACTTGGTTGATCTCGTGTGTCTTCAATAAAAGTAACTGTAATAACTTTCAGAGTTATTGTCTGAATCTTGATATACATGCTAAAAGGCACAACTTCCTTAAATTTTGTCCATGCGCGTATATGAAAATCATTCAAATATGTAAATATAGCGGTTGGGTATCAACTTGGTGAAACTGCTGAGAAGATTTACCTCATTGATATGTCAAAATCTCGTCCAATATTTCTATAATCGCAGTAAAATTGGCAAAACAAATTCTGATCATTTATTCCAAAAGAAGTATCGGTGTCAATATCATACATTAAATACTGAATATATCACCAGAGGTTTAAAGACAGGTCTTTACGTGACGTGTTGCGTAGTGTAAAACTTATATATTTTAAAACAATATCTTTCTATCCCAAGTACATGTGGTACGGACCATGATAATCATGGGGGTAAAATTTGGCGACTGTTTCTACTGTAAGTACACCACATGTCTACACATGTGAAAAGAAGTTCGACATTCACACTTACAAATGCTCCAGAGCCCCGTTAGGTTACTTGAAATCGCTGGTGGGGTTAGACTTTTTCAAGGATCGAGAGCCATTGGAGCATTTTTTTTTTTTTCAATTATAAAAAAGTGGCCAATGTGGTATTCTATCCCATGTCGTAGCGGTCAAAAACCAATTTTATAGACGACTTTTTCATCCACCGTTCTACCCTTTTAAAGGAATAATAAATAGCTTTAATCATTTTTTAACACACACGGATTTTTCAAACATCCTCTAGTCTATAAATGACTTGTATCAAACATTTGGTTTTGAAATGGGTCAATTTCTTTGAAATATTGAAATATATTCAAACATTTTCTCCTTTATGTGCGCATACAAATGGCAGGATTATATGGATAGATTGTGAATCTATTGGCTGTATATCCGTTTCACCCTTTTCTCTATAATCTCTCTAATTTTAGTTTTCTTTGAACTTCGTAAATGCAGAGGGAATCATGCTCTTTACCCAAATTATTTTCTTCTTCCATATAAATGATCAAATTAAACTCTAAAATATAGAATATTGATATTAATTGGAAGGAAAACTATATTCAGAGAAGCAAATTTTAATAAAGCAATAAAATTACTTTCTGCCTAATCAATCTTGCTAACTGTGAACTATAATTATTATATTTATAATTGCACACAGATCTATTATCATATAAACTAAAGGTACCATATATATGTACCTAAAGATCGGTTCAAAATCACATTTATAGGTATCGCTCAACAAGAGCAACCTAGTTCATGATAATTGAAACAGTGAAAAATATATGAAGGTTATTCACATATATTAAACAAAATTTTAACGCGGGATTCAATCCCAGTTCATGACTGTCGGGAATCGAGGGTGTTACCTACTCGTCCACCGACTTGTTGTTTTTAGTTAGTACCTGAAGATATTCCTTTAATATATATGCATATTATATAATCTAAAATAAAAATATATATATATTTTTTTAAACATATATTTCATTTTCATTCATTGACTGTTATATATTTTTGACCATAGATTCAGAACATACCACTTTAATTATTATTGTTGTAAATATGTATAGTTAACCCTACCTTTTTAAATTAAAATCACGATTATAGAATTCATTCTGTAAATTCTATATTGCTGTGATAAATAATTTTATGTGTAATTTTACTACAAGTAATTCAAAATAAAATGTACTTGAAAGGTAAATAATTATCTTTACATTTTCACGACTGCACCTCTTTTCAACAACAAAACACAAAAATAATTGTAACATGCATATATGTTTTGAAAATAGAGCAATCCATAGATAAATCTTTAATTAAAAAAGCATATATTGGATCAAAATATTATTTATTTTACCAATATTTCAGTTGGCTGAACGCCAACCTTTATCAAGGTGTTATAACATTTTAAAGTGTGTGGCGTGTGGCGCTGAGATTGTTGTTGACACATTTTAAAATGTTATAACACCTTGATAAAGGTTGGCGTTAAGCTAACTGAAATATTGGTAAAATAAATGATATTTTGATTCAATGTATGCCTTTTTAATTAAATGCATATATGTTTGTAACCCCCTAGAGGGGTACCTCTCCCTTTAAATATTTTACAGAACGAAGTATTATGTTTATGACCCTAATAAACAACTTTATTAAGGGTGTTAAACGTAATGCAGCGTTCTGATTCATAAAGGGAGAGGTTCCTCTTTAGCTACATGAATATCTTCCTCCCGGAACTTAATGTTATACTCGTATATATATATATATAAACAACACTTAAAGTTTCACCGCATAAGTTTCTTTTCTGTGAAAAATCAATATTTATTTCAAAGAGAAATATTTACTATTTCTAACTTTTTGGATGAAGTATGAAAGTATGAAACTTTAAGTGTTGTTTTATAATCATACGCTCCTTTCATACTTCATCCAAAAAGTTAGAAATAGTAAATATTTCTCTTTGAAATAAATATTGATTTTTCACAGAAAAGAAACTTATGCGGTGAAACTTTAAGTGTTGTTTTATAATCAAAGTTTCACCGCATAAGTTATAATCATACGCCGCAGTCCTTTATAATATATATATATATATATATATATATATATATATATTGTTGCATCACATGGCTAATGAACCTATTTTATTTTAATTTGTAATATTAATTTTCATATATATTAAATTTAAATTTATATTTATTTATTTTATTAAACAGAATATATGTATTCTAGAATCATCATTTGTATTTAGGTACACTATGTGGCGTCACTGCTCTCTTTGATGTGAGAAAAAATAAATGATTCTGGAGGCTACTTAAAGTAGAGTTATCTCATTATTCCCTTATATAAATTTGTAAGATGGTTAAAACACGCTCTGATAAGATGCAAGACCCGGCACAGGAGAGGATCAAAGTTGAAGAGTCTGCCAAACCGCAACCTGGTGCAACAATATACACTCACGGACAAAAAAAAAAAAACTTGAAGAAGTGGAAATTATTTAATGTCGCCGATTGTCTATTCTTTTTTTTTCTTTGAAGAAAAAGAAGAAATTTAAGACAGAGGAAATTTTGTTCACACATTTGGTTATCTCGTGTGTCTTCAATAAAGGTCACTGTGTATCAAATATCTTACAGAGTTATTATTTGAATACCGATTTACATGTTGAGAGGTACAACTTACTTATGTTTAGTACATGAGTGTATATGGTGAATAATTGATTGATTGCTATGATATGTTGATCTAATCAGTCATGGAGGGAATTGAGGATACATCAAGAGCAAGAAACTTCAAAGGAAAAGCTTCACAATCGTGGAACAAGAAGAGAGCAGAAGCCAACTTATTATATCGACACTGCCGACGTCAGCCCCGAGTCCGAGAGATATTTTTGAGTACTCTTACACTGCCTGTCACCATCAGTTCCATCACCTTTATCTTACATTTAATCCAGAAACCTCAATGGAAAGTTTGTTCCACATGCTCTACCGCCATGATCGTTTACAAGAAAATATGAAACCTCAATCTCATACAATATTGGGTGGCCAGTTTGCATAAAATCTGTTAAATATGACACAGATATAGGCAATGATTTATAAGAAGGAATAAAATCTTACAGCGACACAAGATTATATATATATGCATATTAACAACAGACAAAACAGTGCAAGAAATTATACCATTATAGAAAATTTTATTTCTTCCATTAATAAAACATGTTTCTACAGTTCTACCTCAATGATAAATATATAAGGAAGGCCCCTGACTCATCAGTGTTGAACCTTCTCAGCATTTCGTCAATTTAATCCATCAGATATGCAATCCCCAACAGACAATTGTATATATTTTAAGAAATACCAGAGATTGGTGTGCTTATTCTTCGTATAAAATTATTAATTCAAAAAAAGGGCTTCTCCTTATCGTGAAACTGCAAGTTGCTGATGGCTTACGCCACCTATAGGAATAAATATCAACTATTCGTTGATTTTTAATGAATTTTGAACATTTAAAGATTGAGTATTTGGCCAATTCTGGGATAATTAAAAATCAACGAATAGTTGATATTTTTTTCGATAGATGGCGCAAGCCATCAGCATATGGAGATGCCCATTTTCTTTTTTAATTTACATATTAACCTTATCCCAGTACAATATCATATTTGTACTTTTTTTCAAAAATATTAATCTTCATGGAAATATTTTTTCATTGCTCACTTTTCAACAGTTTTCCAGTAACATGAATCTAAATAAAATCTGTGACCTCCAATCTAACAATTCATTCACACGCCTTTGTTGATAAGCTGAAAGAAGCCTCCCATTGACAAATAGCGAACTCTGGCCAGAGAAGATAAAGTGTCCCCTGTTTCAAAAGAAATATGAATGGCTCGCTAGACGACCGTTCTATCTTTAAGATAAAGAGTTTTGTTTTACAAACCAGGAAATGATTTATTTTTGTTTATAATTGATTTTGTCTTAATAATTTGTTATAAAAAGAGAGTTTGTGTGCCAAGAAATGTTATAGGAATTCTTAGAAAAGAAGAGAGAGAAGAGAGAGAGAGATTGAAACTAAAGGCAATCTCTATATTTCTAATCTTAAAACTTTGTTGCCAACTTCTAAACGTTTACTCCCCTCTTGAATATGTCTCAAAAGTCTTTTAAAAGTGGTCTCATAATTAATAATGAAGCTGAAATAATTACCGCCAATTATCAAGTAATATCATTAATTATTTAATTAGCACCTAAATTATTCAGCGGATATTTACTTCGCGATCTAATTCATCCTAATTATATGGTTAGCATTGAATTAAATGTAGAGACAGATGAGTCTACACAAGGCAGAATGTCTGGGCTAGGCTGGAAAATGAATTAACTATTGACCCATCGACCATTCAATGTTTCAACAATGATCCGACAATAGTCCGCATCCAAATTCAACAAGCTGTCCATCAATCCTAAGACATAGGATGCAAACAGCTATCCTCCTCGGACTGATCGACCTTAATCCTAGATCTATGGCCAGCCTCCCAGACTCAACCTTAGCATGGACATTTTTGGTCAACTGGTTCAACTCAGTAATCGAAACAGGACGGAGTAAAAGAGCTCACAACTAGTCCATACTAGTGAGCTGGACTCCCCGGGTAGTTGGTATTCTGCCTTCCAGGAACCTGGGTTATAAATATATCTCTCTCTTCAACAATGACTTGTGACTTGTTAGATTACATTTCACAAACTTTATCGAAAATATCGTTCACAGACATCATAATACCATTCACACCATTTGTCTACCTGCCTTGAAGTCCTCCTCTAAGTGGCGGGCGGGAGAAGCAGCACAAGTAAGGGACCTAGTTTTCGAGCATTTATTATCTTCCACAAAATTTTTCTTTAAATGGAGGAATAAATGCCGAAATAAATACACTCATAGAAAACTTTAGGAAGTTGTACCTTTTAAAATGTATATCGGGATTCAGACAATAACTCTGAAAGATATTGATTCACAGTAAACTTTTATTGAAGACACGAGATAACCAAGTGTGAACGAAATTGCCTCTGTCTCCTTCAAACAAACAAACAAAAAAAAAATAGACAACCGACGACATCAAAATATGAAACTTCCTTATGTTTTGTTCATGATTGTATATGCTTGAAATTATTTGAGAGTTTATTTTATAATTTTAATATACAGTTAAACCTGTCTATAGCGCACCCTCTAAATAGTGCCTTCCTCTCTATAGCGCCCGATTTTAAATACGTAATACGATGCGATTTACATTAAAAGTGACCTGTCTATAGCACTCCCTCTCTATAGCACCCTATTTCGGTGAGTCCCAAAAGGGGGCGCTATAGACAGGTTTAACTGTAATTACACTTTAGTCATAATATACATGGTAGAAAAGTGTACTATCTATAGTATAGAGGAACATAAGTAACTCCTTAGAAATATTAAAATAGATGGAAAGAACAAATTTCAAACAAAATTCAACCGCTGCCCACAAAACCATGGCACTCTTCCAATATGTTCTCTGTTTATTACTTCTCGGGATTGTCCTTTAGGGAGCTCTAATCTTAATTCTTTTGGATAGAAATGCTGGAAGAAATTAAAAGAAAATGACCTGAAGGAAAAAATACCCATAATAATTTACAAATTACAAAGCTTCCGACGCAAGATGTGACTGTTTTCTCTTAGATTTTATGTGTATAGAGTTGACTGACCTAATTTGACCTGTCGACGTACATTTCACTTCATTCTTTTCTACTTTTTCTCTACGTTCTTTTTTACTTCTAGTTTTCTATACCATCGCTAGTCTGAGTATTTGGCCTCATTCCAACTCTATCTCTTTTGTTATTTGCTTAACTGTCTTTTCTTTTGTACCTCTATCTTTATATAACTTTTATTTTCTTTATGGTTATTTCTTTAGCTATATCTAGTTACTTCATTAAGGTAATGGTAACTTTTGTAAGAGAGATTAATGCGAATAATTAAAACTTGATTCTAAAAAGTTAATAAAAACTGAAAAATCGCAAAATATATTGTTACGTCATATGCAGACGCTGTTCGTGTTCTTTGTCTAATCAGGATGCCACAAAAATACACACGTGAGTTCGAAGGAATGAAGCAAAAGTTATCGCTACATTATACGTGGCACAAAACAGAAGGAGTACAATAATTGGGACTTGTCTTCAACCTCCCTGTCTAGAAGAATCCTTTGCGTCGTGGATGTCACTCTTGTGAAACGTTCCAGCTCCACACTGATACATGCCCAGCCTGGACTACACCGTCTTGTAGGCCGCTCCGATGTCAGGCTCTCCTGGTGCCGTTTTTCAGGATCATCCACACGCCCCGGAGACAACTTCCCAAGTCTTCTACTTGCCGCAGATGTGACCAGACTGTCCGTTGTCCTTCCCCACGCTAGAATGCCGGTTTTGGCACCTCACACATGGCAGCTGGAGTCCACCCATCTTTCCCAACTTTACTCTGGAATCTTGGCTTCTCGGATAGCTTGTCATCCATTTTACAATATTTATTAATAAATAAATTTATAAATGACTCGAGAGAATTGCATTTCGGCGCAAACTATTCCATAAAACCCAGATAGGCTTAAATTAAACACAAAACACTAGCGTTCTATCTGTGTACAATATATGGAACTACGTATTATTTAGATCAATTGCAGGAAAGCCCAATACCTTATTAGAGAGGTAGGACCTGGAGGGTCGCCAGTGATGAGCCAGGATATTCCAATAGTTATCAATCACAGTAGGAATGGAAAGTCGGTTATCGTTTTTTTTTCAACTTCGCAACTAAATATTTTCAGCTGTTATTAACACTCATGGACAAAACGTAAGGAAGTTGTGCCTTTTAACATGTATATAGGGATTCAGACAATAATTCTGAAAGATATTTGATACACAATGACCTTTATTGAAGACACGCGAGATAACCAAGTGAAAAAAAATTGTCTCTTGTCTCCTTAAAAAAAATAAATAAACGACCGATGCATCAAAGACTTTCACGAGTGTATATATATAGGGGGTTAGTGGAGGAATGTTTTAAAACTTCGATTTTAGACAGCTACGACTCGGGAGCGAATCTCGCATTGGGAACATGTTTCAGGAGAAAAAAAATCAATGGCTACATAATTTTGAAAAAGTCTAACTTCATCAGTGAGTTCATGTAACTAAGTAGGGCTCTGGTACACTTGTAAATACAACATTCTAATTTCTCTCCACATGTGTCGACATGTGGTGCACTTACAGTAAAACCAGTCTTTAACTACCAACAATCATTATCACAGCTTGTACCACGTATACTTGGCATAAATAAAAAACAAAATAAAAAGGTAATCGTGTAATAAAAAACGTACAAAGGGATATTCCATTGTGTAATTTCACCATGATACAAACCCAATCGAAGATTACCACATTCATCCAGTCTCCATTCAAATTGATTAGGAAAAAAAAAGTTGCCAATTTAATTCTTTCTGATGGATCTCTCTTGTGATTGGCTGTTTGGAGTAAATGAAAGATTCTTTTTCTTCTTTTCTAATTGACTTTCTCCATTCGATGTGCGCCGACCGTTTAAGTTTTCTTTTCAATTTGATAGTCCCTGAAGATTCGAGGTAATTCTCTTGAGAAATATTACCCTAGATTTTATACCATTGAATTACTTTCATGGAATCCAGAACAGCAGCTTTACACACCCAAGATAGTGGACATTGCTGCTGCTGTGATAGAGATGTATGAGGATATGTGAGGCTCTTCATTGGACACGACGACAACAACTTTCTTGGAATATTTTTGTTTTCAATTAAGGAAAGAGATAACCTATGACATCTCTCTCTTAAGTGACAAAAATTATGGATAGATATGATATGGAATCAGAGTCATATACATAAAAAAAAATAAATTCTGTATTCATAGAATAATAAATGAAGAATAATATATACACATACAAACTTTATTAATACCAATGGTCTTATAATACAATATAATACCCGGTAAGCGGAACACTATGGGTTCGATTCCCATCCCTGGACACTTTATTTTTCCGATTATCATTAATCTTCACAATTCATCCTTTCATGCTTCATCCCTAAGGGTAGAAATAATCGTTTTATTTCTCCTTAAAATAAATTTCGATTTTTCGTTCAAAAGAAACATTTGTGGAATAATTGTCAAACGTCGTTCTACCATCAATGGTCTTATACAGATTACATAGAAGGAAAAGGATGTCCACAAATTAGTTTAAAAATTATGTACAAAAAGTATGTAAAATAATAATATATGAATTACAGAGGGTGACTGAAACGTCAGAAATTATATAAATTATTGGTTGATGTAGCCATACGTTTTTCAAACAGAAATATATATTGAACGACGTTTAACGAAGTTTTTACCGCAAATGTTTCTTTTACAGAACGAAAAATTGTGATTTTAATTATTTTAAGAAGAAATAACGACTATTCCTATCCTTAGAGATGAAGTATGAAAGGATGAATTGTGAAGGGCATTGATGAACGGAAAAATAGAAGTATCCAAGTTCCCATCCCTGGATACTTTTATTTTCCCGTTCATCATTACTCTTCACAATTCATTCTTTCATACTTCATCCCTAAGGATAGGTATAGTCGTTATTTCTCCTTAAAATAAATAAAATTACGATTTTTCGTTCTGTAAAAAAAAAAATTGCGGTAAAAACTTGTTAAAACTCGTTCTATAATCATAGCAGCATTATATTGTATTATAAAATAATTATATATTTATAAAAAGAACACGAAAGAGTTTGTGCCCTCTCTCAAGACAGTACCTCTTCAATTTTACAGATTCACTTTGATGAGGCTTCGTCAAAATAGGTAATCCCATCTGAGCATCTTTTTTTCTACCTATGGCCCTCATCAGTACAGGGGACCACTCCTATTCAATAGGGTTCCATGAGGACTTATGAATTCTCCAAGTTGGTATTTTACTGCGTAGTGAAGAATCAATTTTATATGTGTTTTCCCACTATGTACTAAGCGCAATTCACAACCTGCAACCCCAAAACACATTATAGACTGTGACACAATGTGAAAAAATAGTACAAATGTGATATTGTACTGGGATAAGGTGCATAAATTTAGGAAAATACATCTTCTTATCGTGCAACTGAAAGTTGCTTATGTCTTGCGCTATCTATCGGAATAAATATCAACTATTCTCGTTGATTTTTAATTATTCCAGAATTGGCCAAATACCCATTTTTGATTAATCAAGAAAACATTATATTGACTCATCCATTGATGAACTCTAGTCATCCCGGTAGACACCATCAAAAGTCGCAAGTTTTACAAGCTTGTTATCCTGATATGATAGAGTGGAGATAAGAAAAAGGAAGAATTTTATATGTGCGGATATATTCAAACTGACATTCTGACTTAATACTACAAAACATTTTTTTCTTTTGTGGCCACGCCTTTTTGTGACAACGCCTTTTTAACGTCCACGTCAAGTTAGAGACTATACTTTTCAAAATTTGCATGTCATCTACTTCAAATATTGTCCTCAATAACGACCAACGTCTTATATCCGACTGTCGGCCAATAAAATAGATTCCTAAAGCTAATTATTAAAAGATAATTCTAACTAAGCTCTCTCTTTACTTTTATTGTTTGTAAATTAACCTTGTTTTTCAAAATAAAAATTTCTAATATTGAAAAAAAAAACACTGTGTGAATTATCATAAAATTAAATAGACTATTAAGGTTTTAGTAAAGACTACTCTAGTTTTTAAAAATATAAAGAAAATTGAAATAAATAGTTTATATAAAAGATAAATCCTTTCGCTAAACATACTTTGAAAGTTCGTGATTAAAGCTAATGTTGCTTTTGTTGTCGTGTCCAATGAAGAGTCTCAGATGTCTCCACGCATCTCTATCACAGCAGTCCTAATGTCCACTATCTTGGGTGTGTATACTGTATTGTTGTTGTTGTCGTGTCCAATGAAGAGCCTCAGATATCCCATGCATCTCTATCACAGCAGTCGCAACGTCTTCTATCTTGGGTGTGTATACTGTATTGTTTTTGTTTTCGTGTCCAATGAAGAGCCTCAGATATCTCCATGCATCTCTATCACAGCAGTCGCAATGTCCACTATCTTGGGTGTATATACTGTATTGTTGTTGTTGTCGTGTCCAATGAAGAGCCTCAGATATCTCCATGCATCTCTATCACAGCGTCGCAATGTCCACTATCTTAGGTGTATATACTGTATTGTTGTTCTGTCCAATGAAGAGCCTCAGATATCTCCATGCATTTCTATCACAGTTTTCGCAATGTCCACTATCTTGGGTGTGTATACTGTATTGTTGTTGTTGTCGTGTCCAAGGAAGAGCCTCAGATATCTCCATGCATCTCTATCACAGCAGTCGCAATGTCCACTATCTTGGGTGTGTATACTGTATTGTTGTTGTTGTCGTGTCCAATGAAGAACCTCAGATATCTCCATGCATCTCTATCACAGCAGTCGCAATGTTCACTATCTTGGGTGTGTATACTGTATTGTTGTTGTTGTCGTGTCCAATGAAGAGCCTCAGATATCTCCATGCATCTCTATCACAGCAGTCGCAATGTTCATTATCTTGGGTGTGTATACTGTATTGTTGTTGTTGTCGTGTCCAATGAAGAGCCTCAGATATCTCCATGCATCTCTATCACAGCAGTCGCAATATGTCCACTATCTTGGGTGTATATAATGTATTGTTGTTGTTGTCGTGTCCAATGAAGAGCCTCAGATATCTCCATGCATCTCTATCACAGCGTCGCAATGTCCACTATCTTAGGTGTATATACTGTATTGTTGTTCTGTCCAATGAAGAGCCTCAGATATCTCCATGCATTTCTATCACAGTTTTCGCAATGTCCACTATCTTGGGTGTGTATACTGTATTGTTGTTGTTGTCGTGTCCAATGAAGAGCCTCAGATATCTCCATGCATCTCTATCACAGCAGTCGCAATGTCCACTATCTTGGGTGTGTATACTGTATTGTTGTTGTTGTCGTGTCCAATGAAGAACCTCAGATATCTCCATGCATCTCTATCACAGCAGTCGCAATGTTCACTATCTTGGGTGTGTATACTGTATTGTTGTTGTTGTCGTGTCCAATGAAGAGCCTCAGATATCTCCATGCATCTCTATCACAGCAGTAGCAATGTCCACTATATTGGGTGTGTATACTGTATTGTTGTTGTTGTCGTGTCCAATGGAGAGCCTCAGATATCTCCATGCATCTCTATCACAGCTTTCGCAATGTCCACTATCTTGGGTGTGTATACTGTATTGTTGTTGTTGTCGTGTCCAATGGAGAGCCTCAGATATCTCCATGCATCTCTATCACAGCAGTCGCAATGTTCACTATCTTGGGTGTGTATACTGTATTGTTGTTGTTGTCGTGTCCAATGGAGAGCCTCAGATATCTCCATGCATCTCTATCACAGCAGTCGCAATGTTCACTATCTTGGGTGTGTATACTGTATTGTTGTTGTTGTCGTGTTCAATGAAGAGCCTCAGATATCTCCATGCATCTCTATCACAGCAGTCGCAATGTCCACTATCTTGGGTGTGTATACTGTATTGTTGTTGTTGTCGTGTCCAATGAAGAACCTCAGATATCTCCATGCATCTCTATCACAGCTTTCGCAATGTCCACTATCTTGGGTGTGTATACTGTATTGTTGTTGTTGTCGTGTCCAATGGAGAGCCTCAGATATCTCCATGCATCTCTATCACAGCAGTCGCAATGTTCACTATCTTGGGTGTGTATACTGTATTGTTGTTGTTGTCGTGTCCAATGAAGAGCCTCAGATATCTCCATGCATCTCTATCACAGCAGTAGCAATGTCCACTATATTGGGTGTGTATACTGTATTGTTGTTGTTGTCGTGTCCAATGGAGAGCCTCAGATATCTCCATGCATCTCTATCACAGCTTTCGCAATGTCCACTATCTTGGGTGTGTATACTGTATTGTTGTTGTTGTCGTGTCCAATGGAGAGCCTCAGATATCTCCATGCATCTCTATCACAGCAGTAGCAATGTTCACTATCTTGGGTGTGTATACTGTATTGTTGTTGTTGTCGTGTCCAATGGAGAGCCTCAGATATCTCCATGCATCTCTATCACAGCAGTCGCAATGTTCACTATCTTGGGTGTGTATACTGTATTGTTGTTGTTGTCGTGTCCAATGGAGAGCCTCAGATATCTCCATGCATCTCTATCACAGCAGTCGTAATGTTCACTATCTTGGGTGTGTATACTGTATTGTTGTTGTTGTCGTGTCCAATGAAGAGCCTCAGATATCTCCATGCATCTCTATCACAGCAGTCGTAATGTCCACTATCTTGGGGTTAAAGTTAATAAAACAAACTTATGCGAAAATATTTTTCTCTTTTATTGTAGGAGAGATAACCAATAATTTATTTTGGGTATCTAATAAAGCCTGTAATAATAAATAATGATTATGAATGCAATTTTAAAAATGTCTTTTCAACATTTATAGAAGTTACAAGGTTGTCCCAAAAGTTCGTAAACACTTTCAAAAAATTTAAATAATAATATTATTCGCTGTTATGTATAATATCTGTGTATTATATATAAAGTAATTGTATTATGTTTTATTATGTATTCGCCATAATAATATTATTCGCCAAGTAATAAGAAAAACAACGTTTTAAGAAAAATGCGAACTTTTGGGACAATCTTATAATAAGGGAAACGACCACAATCAAATGCAAACCTAAGTTCCATAAATGGTACCATTGGGCCATGTGTAAAAAGGGTTTCTCCAATTCCTATTTACCTGACAGTGGCTTTACTTATTTACATTTAGATAGCACTTTGGATTGAAAGATGTTCACCCAATTGGAGGTATGGAGTGAGGGAAGACCAATCTATAAATACGTTATCTCAGATAGTTTATAAATAAATCTAATAAAAGTGACACACAAAATGAAGTTTCATTTTGGGAGAAAGTGACGGGGTACTTAAGTGGTACCAGTTTTATTTAATAACACAAACCTACTTTGATTGAACGATATCAATAAAAAATACTTCAAAAAGATATTAATATTATATGAAAGCCTTTCGATAAAATTGGTTCTATATAAATCAACAATTTTTAAATAAAGAAGCATTGATTGTAGCCAAATTGATTTTTTTATCAAAATAGTTGATCGGAGTCAACAAAGACGACAACTTTGAATCACATCAAACCTTCGAATAAATAAATAAATTGACTATCTTAACAGGTGATTATTTTAATTATTTACCATTGTGTTTGATGATGAAAACATGTTTGAGAATGTAATTAATACAAATAATGGAAAAATAAAGAGAGACGAATTCAATAAACAGCAAGCTAGTTTAACAATTTGCTCCATCCAGAGAAATGATATTCCTCTCAAATTTTTATAATTAAAAACAGAATTTCAAATATATCTAGAATTAATGTTATAAGAAACAATGTTTATGAACTTACAATTAGCCACTCATTTGATGAGTTACCTGAGTAACTACCTTTTTGGAATAAAAATGACTTAAAATGACAAATCCAATCTCTTATGAAAATTTGAAACTATTTTAGACGTGTATAAAATAGTTTCAATTTATCATAACAGATGGCGCGCTAATTCATCTAATTATAAATCCAGTCTCTAATGAAAGACTATCTCCTTGAGAGGCGAGTATTAACCATAGTTTTATAGGTATTGTAGTTCATTGGAAATTTTCCCGTAGTGTAGGTATATAAAATAAATGTGCCTTCTGAAATCTTATATATATGCATTTTATGCCTATATATATTGCAATTTAGTATATTCACACGAATAGGTTTTTACCCACTGTGTTTGAGAATAGTGTATGCACGAATGGTGATATATGTGAAGATTAGTGTTTACGTTTAATAGAGTAGTCTGAGAAAAAGACTTGAAACAAAGAATTAGGAAACTGGAGTAAAGTTGGAATTAAGGTTTCTGGGATTAGATTGTCTGTAATCCGAGCTCTATGATGGTATTTACTTCTATTGACTCTGTTGGCAGCCTACATCCAGGCCAGTGGGGTCCAAGGACATACTGACTTTCTCAATTTGTGACGATCAAACTCTGGAATAAAACTATTAATTTTTCTGAAAATTTGACCGTTTTTCAATATATTTTCTTCACATAGACTAATTTTGTCCCAATCGGACAACTCCTTTTTGGTTTGTCGAATTTTTTTATAGAGTGTATAAATAACATAAAGTTCAGAATATAGAGCAATCCATATTTAAATCTTTAGATAATAAAAATACATATATTGGATTGAGTAAAATATTTATTTGTGCCAATATATATATAGGATATATCTTTTTTTTTTTATCTTTTAATTTATATAGTCACACATAACACATCCCTTATAATATTAAATCTATTCGATAGTGATTTCGATATATATATTTCTTTCATTCACTAATTTCTTCCCTTCCCTACTTCCTTTGTATTTTTAAAAATTAACTGTAATATAACAACACTATGCAGCTCTGAATTTGTTTATACAAAAATGTAATGCCTTCACAAAAGTTGGAGTTCAGCCAACCGAAATAATGACAAATAAATATTTTATTCAATATAATATATGCCTTTTTACTATCTAAAAAAGTGTTGAGGAAGGATGATACTCATGTATCAAAAGTAGTACCTCTCTCTCGTTATATATAACAAATGCTTTTTGATGGATCACCCCAGTACAGAACATTCTCGCCGAGTTTCTCGGCACTGTCGCCGAACATGCTCGCGACCACCACCCCTTAATTCAAAGGGGAATATACGAGCTCAGGCTGGCTCTGAGCTCCTAACAGAATCAAGATAATTGTAAATAATTGTGCTTTCTCCCATTGACTCTTTGAGTGTAATCATTGACTGAAAAAAAATTGACCGAGAAGTCCTCACTTCTTTTTTCTTGATTTAGTTCATTTTGTCTCCTCTCTAATTATAAAGAAGTTGCTGTATCACCTCATAAGCATAAATAAAAAATTGACTGAAAAGTCAATAAAATTGTTTTCATTGTCATTGTCAGTACAGAACATTATGTTGGCGATGAAGAATGAGCTACAACACCAGTTTTGACCAATTCAGACAGAAAGCTAACCTGTTTACTATGGTTTCAGACTATGGCTCTCATCAGTACTGGAGCGTCTTTGATTTCATAACATCCTATCTGTCGAAATTGCCACACAAAAAAGCTATTTATATGACTACCACTACGAATCCTTTTTCGATTATAAACTAATAATATTAAAAACACATTTTTATCCTTATCAATAATTATTTTATTTTACTATAATCAAAAAACGATAGAACTTTACAAACCCTGAAATAGTCTAACCCAATATCGTTTTGGTGGATGAATAACAATGTATGTCAAATATTTGTGAATACCTACAGAGAGAGATACATATATTTTTCTCTTAAAAATAGACACTTCGGCTAGATAAAGCTTTATTTTCTTAACGTTTCAACAAAACTATTTTGATGAAGATCAAGAGAAATAAAAATGAGGCATTTGGCAAGGCGTTAAAACTTATTCTGAGATTCCTAGGGCGTTCGTTCTCACTCGATTTTTCAAATTTAGTACAACATCTAAATCACGAGTCAAATACAAATATGTGTTTATCCCTGCATTTACAATTTAATAAAATTCAACAAGAAATTCAGTGCCACTTTTCTTTACCATTTTTATCTTTCTAACTTTCGGGCCAACATGTCATTTAACAGGAGATCTAGAAGTATGACTTCCAGCTAACTATACACGTGCTGGAAGTCATACTTATAGTTTCTTGTTGAAGGACATTTTGGCCCGAAAGCTAGAGAGATAAAAATGGTAAAGAAACTTGGCACTAGATTTCATGTTGAATTTTATTAAACTACAGATATATAATATACATAGATGTATATAAATTATAAGGAACAATCAATAATGCCTTGAAAATTACAGAACTATTATTAAAATAAATCTTTATATATATAATATAATGCGGCTTGTAATTGTAAAACGACATTGAAAATTATCACCGCATGTGTTTCTCTTGAACGAAAAATCAAAATTTATTTCAAGGAGAAATAACGACTATTTCTAACCTTTAGGGATGGGGTATGAAAAGATGATTTGTGAAGAGTAATGATAAACGGAAAAATAAAAGTGTCCAGGGATGGGAATTGAACCCACAGTGTTCCGCTTACTGGGCAGATGCCATGTCCATTAGGCTACCCTGGACATATTTTTTCCGTTCGTAAATAATACATAAAGTAGTTTATAATACAATATAATATAATGCGGCTTATATATTGTGTGTGAGATAGAAATATATAAACAAAATAATCCATTCTGTATATAAGAATATATAGTTTTAAAACGTTTATAGGATGGGTTTCTTAAAAATCATTATAAAAATAATAGTATAACATCAATTTAAACAAATTTATCTATCTTTTTATTGTTTTTAGTTTAATAGAATAATTTTATTGCTTAACATTTGCATATATCCGTGTATTTTAATACACAAAACTAGGTTAAAGACCAAGGCAAATATATATTCTCACCATATTTTTATCACAGAGAAAGCTAAATATTGGTAAAAATATTCAAATAAAATAATACTTTTCTTAAAATCACATATAAAGCTCCCAACGTAAAACTTTATAATTTATTTCAACTCAAAATTAATTCATTTTCAGATTCACTGAAATGGGTTTACCAATGAAATTATTCTCTTCACAATATTTATCATAGAAAAAACTAAATATTTGTCAAACTTCAAATAAAATAATAATTTGCTTAAAACCATATAAAATTGCCAACATAAATCAGTTTATCAATAATATTTCAATTCGAAATTAATTTATTTTCAATTCCCTGAAGAATTTGCCAAAAAGGTACTTAACACAACATTCAAACAGATATTGAAAAGAAAACGTTTTTCAGAATTAAAAACAAAATCTCATAAAAAATGATAAATACAACAACAACAACAAAAGCCTTTATTTAGGGCATTCCGCCCCATACAGGATTCGCCGCATTTACACGTCAACAAGAGGAGAGGGAAGAGGAAACATTTACAACAAAAAATAAGGTTTGTTACCTATTTACAGATGGATCATCCTCCAGTATCCTTTGCCCTGCATTCTTTCTCATGCGCCCAGCTTCCGTACAGAACTTAACGTATCTATCAATCAGTAATCTATCATTCAGATCTGAAGAGAGAAGTTGACACATGCTATGGTATCCAGAAAAAAATGATAAATATAATTTAATTGTAAAAAGACGTTCGAAAAGTTTTACCGCAAATGTTTCTTTTGAATAGGCGTTATTTCTCAAAATAAATTAAGAGTTTTCGTCCAAAAGAAACATTTACGGTAAAACTTGTCAAATGTCGTTTTACAATAATAAGCCGCATTATATTGTATTAAATTAAATATTTTGCTAGTTCTATTAAATGTTATTACATTCCAAGTCACTTGTAGAGACTTTTTATCGGAGTCCAAGAGTTCTAAGAGGAAACTTCTTAACAACTTTCTTAATTACAGTGGTCACCACCTAACTCTTGGGGACTCCGAATTACAGGTTTTAAATGTCTTAAGATTTAAAATATTGTAACCTAGAAAATTAGGAAAGACAAACTTCAGGATGACACGGCAATTTATTTATGGCAAGTACAAAATCAACATTTATAAGATATCTGATATTATATATATTTTATTATATATACAAGTACACCTATCCCCCGATTTACACGGTACTTGTTTTACACGTTTTCGCTTTTACACGGTTTTCCAAATAAGTTTCTTTTTGTTTTTATCGCACTATACTAAATGCTACTGTGATTGAACACATGCGCTGTGTACACATCTCACGAGGAATCTCGAGCTTATGTGCTGACTTGTTGCACACGCATACTGTGTCTGTATTTCTAATTAAAAAATAATAATTTTCGATTTACACGTTTTTCTCAGGAACGTATCTACCGTGTAAATCGGGGGATAGGTGTACTTGTATATTAAAAACAAAAAGGGCATATCCTGACCGCGTTCATATAAACATTTCTAGATTGCAGAGCGCCATCTAGTGGAAAAAATAAACGTTTATTCAACTTTATCCTTGATATTTGGCCAACCCAATTTATTGATAAATAAAGAAAAGTCAACCAATGATTTATCAAGAAATTGTGTTGGCTAAATATCAAGGAACAAGTTAATTTAGTTTTATAATTTTGAATTGAATTATGTCCAAGAGTAACTTTGTCAGATATATATATTTTTTTAAATGAGGCTAGAAACCAATCCAGTGTCATTCATGTGTCAGAGATCTTTTCAACCAATTTGAGGTCCGTTACTAAGGTGACTAACGTGGCAATGGCACCCATTTTCCAATGAAGAGAAAACAAGATAGAGGACATTGTGATAGAGATGCACAGATACATCTGAGGCTCTTCATTGGAAAGATAACAACAACAGGTGTCAGAGATGTTTTAAACCAATTTCTGGTCCGTTTCGAAAAAAATATTATCTTTTATTAAATAACGACAGAATTACCTTTTGCGTAATTTCTAATTATACTATGTATATTTGAAGAATAAACAAAAGTTAACGGCCACGAGTTTCTTGTCATCCTTTTCTTAGAACAAAATTTGTTTACATGGATAAAGAGGAAATAAATTTTGTATCAAAATAAAAAATTCGCTTAGAAAAGTTCTTATTATGTAAATATTTATCTGTATATAAACATTATCTTTCAGTTTCTTGAAAAGTTGCCTGTCGAAGGACGTAAAAGTCTGAAAACTTGCCGAATTTACAACTTTATTAATAAAAGAAACATGTCGCCGTTAACTTTTGTTTCTTCTTCAGATGATGTCAGGCGATTCCTTCTCTTGTAATACTATGTATTTATCATTTATAATATGGGTATAAAGTAGTTATTGAATGTTCTTTTTTTCAAACTAGTATAAATTCTACCTCTTGACTCCTCCAATAAAATATGTGTAAAGGACTTGAGCGATATATAAATCTGATATACCTAAAGAGTACCTACTTAAAGTGTCACTGATTAATTTCATTAACAAAATAATATAACTCGCATATTTATCAACTTCTATTAACATATACTCTCTAATATTCAAATAAATCTATGAGACTACTTTTTTCAATATAGGAGAAAATATTATAAACATAATACTTATTCTTTAATCTTCTTTATGTGGAAACAGGTATTCCCTGTTTAGAATCAATGCATACTTGTGTAAGAGAGGACTGTGGTGAGTTAAAACTACCAAGTGTAAGAGTATCAAACACCCTATAGAAGTGTGTAACGACAAGAAGAAGGCGACACCGACCTGCGGCGAGGTAGAGGACCTCATTGACCGTCCGTAGCGTGGGCGTCCACACTTCCACCTGAGCCACTAGCAGTCGCTGGGCGTGGAACGGGGCGAGGCACGTGAAGAACGACACTACTACAGCCACTGCACGCACGGCTGGGTGAGAACATGAACCGGGGGCATTGTATGGGGTGAGAACATGGACCATGGGCATTATTTAGGATGGGGACATGGACCATGGGCATTATTTAGGATGGGGACATGGGCATTATTTAGGATGGGGACATGGACCATGGGTATTATATGGGATAGGGACATGGAACATGGTCATTATTTAGGATGGGAACATAGGCCAAGCTGGCAGCCTGGAGTGGGGAGAAAGAAAGTGAGCATAAACTGGGGTTAGAACATGGACGATTGGGCACAACCTGGGGGGGGGGGGGGGGGATGGGAGCGGGGAAAGAGGGGATTGGGGGATTACGGGAGAAGATAAACAATGGGCACAACAGCCTGGGTTGAGAACATGGACAATGAGCACAATAGCCTGGAGTTGGTAATTAGACAATGGGCACAGCCTGGGAATGGAAGATAGATAAGGACATAACCTGGGGTGAGAAAGTGGACATTGAGAACAGCTGGGGTAAGAACATGGACAATGAGCACAACAGCCTGTGGTCGGTAGATAGACAATAGGCACAGCCTGGGGTGAGAAAGTGGACATTGAGAACAGCTGGGGTAAGAACATGGACAATGGGCACAGCCTGGGGTGAGAAAGTGGACATTGAGAACAGCTGGGGTAAGAACATGGACAATGAGCACAATAGCCTGGGGTCAGTAGATAGACAATAGGCACAGCCTGGGGTGAGAAAGTGGACATTGAGAACAGCTGGGGTAAGAACATGGACAATGAGCACAACAGCCTGTGGTCGGTAGATAGACAATGGGCACAGCCTGGGGTGAGAAAGTGGACATTGAGAACAGCCTGGGGTGAGAACATGGACAATGGGCACAACAGCCTGGGAATGGAGGATAGACAATGGACACAGCCTGGGGTAAGAACATAGAAAATGAGCACAACAGCCTGGGGTTGGTGAGTAAACAAATGGCACAACATAAGGTA